>JAZHYW010008058.1:0-98795 GCA_037355805.1 Ixodes ricinus | reverse complement strand
ACAAATCGAAAAATTAGAAAATATCTATACTTCGTTTCACTTTATCTGCGAGCGAAGCGAAAGCTATAAGCGCGAGACCAAGCACACTTTTTTGTTCTCCCAGCTCGCGCGCTCGAGCAGAAGCCGGAACGTACCGGAGCTTTCGTGCTCGCCTTCCAGCTTTGCCTTCACTACCGCATAAGGTGAAACGAAGCATAGAGATCTCCAGCTTTCATCGAAAGCGCCAGAAGCTCTGATGGCCATTTCATCAGCGATGGCTGCGCTCGCGGCAGCTGGTGCTTCCACGACGTGCTGGAACAGGAGGCTGCGATCGTTAAAAAGTCAGAGGCTCTCTGCAACCCTTGAACATGACCCGTCCTACAATATTTTGGTGCCACGAATCTCGAGTGGATCACACTCCCCACTGCGTTCCGAAACGGTAAGAGTGTCGCATTCGTCCGGGCCGTCGGCGACACGGCGAGACGCCGCCATCTTGTCATTGCGCACCCCCGGGACGTGCCCCTGGCGCACTTTAGCATGGCGGAAACGTTAGGCGGCGCCAGCATCGCCTAAATGGCGGCGCACACGGGAGCGCTTCTTGCAAACTGTGTGCTTGTCTTTCCGTTTCACCTTATGTTGTACCGTAGCGAAGGCTAGAGCGGCGCGGCTCATAGTGTTGGCAGCTGCCCTTAATGCACAGAGAGCTTGTGCCACCGGATGTGCCCCAGAGCAGGAGCTCGCGCGTAGCCTTTCCTGCGGTACATCATAAGGTGAAATAAGTATAGTGATGTCAAGGGCATTGTAGCGCCTTTAGACGAGGACGAAGAAGAGGCTAGGCACACACGAGCGCTTGCGTGTTTCTAGTCTCTTCTCCGTCCTCGCCTAAAAGCGCTACCATGCCCTTGATATCCTAAAACCAACTGCCCAGCATTCTGCATTGATAAGTCTCACCACTAGTGATGACGATTTCGGGAAAAAGGCTCAGTCCTCCTATTACGTGGTATTGGCCTGAGACGCGGCGCTGGGAGAAAATAAGTCTTCTTTTTCTCTTTCTCTAGGTGTCTTTTGGTGCCTAATTTTTATGCTTTTCCTGGATGGCTTCCCCCTTGTCAATCGAGGGCCCCGCAGCTTCATCGCGAAGAAGCTGCTAGTTGTCATGGGTGAATAATTCGTTTGAAGGAGTGCGTGTGAACGGGATGCAAGTAATTAGGTTCAACGGAAGATGAGCTCGAGCTGTTGCCGCTGGGGGAGAGTGTATACTGTGACAGAACGAAGGATACTCCGCCTTATCTGTGCGTTCCTGTCATCATGTGTGATGGCGGGAGGCCATGGCATTTGCAAGGGATCTGATGTGCGTGAACACACTTGCAACCAAAATTTCGTCGAACACTCGTGATATGGAAAATTGGAAGTAGCATTTCGGTACATTTCTAAATATATCGCATTTGTGCACAGTTGATTTTTCAGATGTCTAATATTGTCACGAATAAAAATATAAACTTGATTAATAAAACCTAAAATGAACGTTTAATGCGGCGAACTTGTTTCGAGAAATATAAAGTAACAAAAACCGTACGTTCTTTGATGGCGACGGAAGGACGACTGCCTCAAGCAGCCATGCGGAAGCTCCTTTTGTAAGCGCGTAGGTATCTAGAAGTATCCGAGATCGAACAAACAAGATTCTCGAGTCACCCATTCTAGTGATGCAAAACAAAAGAAAGATAAAAAGGACAAGAGATGGCGGGGATGAAACCCCAGCCAGAGGCGTGGGAGTCGAACACGTTTCTGACTCAGCTATTCGCACACGGCATTGCCCCCCTCTTGAAAAAATATTAAATACGCTTACAAATCTCTGTAGTGCGAAACCAGAGTGCAGCTTTTGAGGAGCAGAAGAGGGTATGCCTTCCTCCTCCTCCCCCGTACCATACTCCTCCTCTCCCCTGCTTCTCTCCTCATTTTCCCTTCTGATCCTTCCCTTCCTCTCCTCCTCTCCTCCTGCCGCTGAATTTGTTCACGGGTGACGTGACTACGAAGCCCTGGCATCATTTGCCCCGCTAAATTTAGTGAGGAAACTGAATTGGTGTTGAGGTTACGTAACATCGAATTGCCTGCTAAATTTAGCGGGGAAACTTAATTCGCCAAAGGTAGCGGGAACTTTTTTTCCTTTAAAATTAACGGGGAAATTCTTGCGCTAAATTTAGTGGGAAAATTTCCCCGCGAAAAAGGGACAGACAACGTCTCAAACCCAGGTCGTCTCAAAAAGCTGAGTTTGAAACGTTGTCTGTCCCTTTTTCCCTCCTTCACGAGTTTCCGCTTCTCAAACCACAGTCTGAGGTTTCAATCATCGTGTATAACTTGCACCAACTCGCCTGCACTTTAACCGTTTTACAACGTCCCTGCTCCATCGGGAAACGGCTTGCAGTTAAGGTCCCTCAGGTAGCGAACAACCTTGAGGCCGAAGCACCAATTTAAGAGTCCCTCGCTGTGACTAGGAATTGGTGTTCAGACCCACACTTGGTAGTCAGGCTGGAACTGGGCGTCGTGGCGACAAAGATTGTACCGGCCATGGTCAGCAGGGGTGGCGGCTTGAATTAAAATGCGGCCAAGATGGCGGACTTCCTCCGCTCCTTGAGTGACGAACCGTGCGTCGTCGTCCTGTTCGTCTTCGTGGTCGACATCACACTTGTCGTCGGTATCGTCATTGGGTTCGCGATCAAGGTCGTCGTCAAGTTCGTAGGCGAGGTTGTCGTTGAAGTCATCGTCCGGGTCGCCGTCGAAGTCGTCGTCAGGGTTGCTTTCGAAGTCGTACTCGGGATCGTCGTCGATGTCGTCGTTCATCGCCTGTGTCGTCGTCAGTGTCGTCGTCAATCTCGTTGTCAATATCGAAAAACCTGCTTGTCGTCGAGGCCGTAGTCGGATCGGTCATGGACGTCGTAGCCGGGGTTTGTCTTTGGAGCCGTTCTACGTTTCATCGTCGGCGTCGTCCTCGAAATGATGTCATCTTCGAGGTCGCAGCCAGGTACTCTGTTGAGTTCATATTCCGGGTGGTTTTTGCGGGCGTAGTTGAGGTCGTCGTTGATGTCACAGTTAGAGGCATCCTCGGATGTTTTTGAAGACGTCGCCTTCACGGTCGTCGTCTTCGGAGTTATCGTGTTCGAGGCATCGTGAGTATATATTGTTTTAGCTCGCACCTCCACCAAAAATGTAACGAATAAAGACATAAACTTGATTATTAAAACTTAAAATGAAAGTCTAATGTGGCGAACTTGTTCCGAGAAACATAAAATAACAAAGACCGTGCATACTTTGACGGTGACGGAAGGACGACTGCCTCAAGCAGCCATGCGAAGCTCCCTTTGTAAGCGCGTGGGTATCTAGAACTGTACGAGCTCAATCAAACAGCAAGGTTCTCGAGTCATTTGGAATATTCCAGTCATGCAAACGAAAGAAAGATAAAAAAAAGAGATGGCGTGGATGAAACCCCAGCCAGGGGCGTGGGAGTCGGACACGTTTTGGGCTCAGCTATCCTCACGCGGCAATATGTATATGGACTGGGTAGCATGACAATACATGGTAACGCTGTAAGTGAAGTAATCACTCACTTTCGACAGAAGTAACGATAACCCCCGCATGCAAAGCTTAGTAACTTGTACTTGTAATGTACTACATTTTCGGCTCACGGGCACATATAATGTGTACTACTGCATTTTAGACTAACGGGCGCATGTCAACGTTAGGCAGCTGCTGAATGTTGGTAGCTGCCACTTGGAGCTAGGGCTCAGTGAAGTCGCTCTTGTGGAAGCTTTTTGCCCTAGTAAAAAGAAGACAAGAAAGCGTTCATTCATTCGTTCATTCATTTATATGTGAACAAGCCAATCGGCGAGATAGTTTTGGCAGTGGGCCTAAATTGTCAAGTGTTTTCAACTGCTCCATCGAGGTGACGTGGCTTGTGGACTGACTTTGCTGTACGTACTAAAGTTGGCGAAGAAAGAGTTGATCGTCTACACTTTTCCGTTCGCTTTCCTCCTCGCTGCACAACGACCCAACGTATGCGAGCTTGCGACCATTCTTCCCAGGAAGAGGCTGCAATTAAACTGAAAACGCTATCTATGGTTTGAGTTTCTAACTATCCTAAATCTAGGCTTTTTATGTTTTTGCCGTCAACCAAAGGTCCCTATACGTCATCCCTCGAGCTGATTCGCCGGCGTCACACCGCACGCTTCCGAAAACGCTTCCCCTACAGGCGCGCGTATTTATGCCAACCTTTAGGCACTGAGGCACCGTATACGTTTTGTTTTTAATGGTGTATTCGCACGAGATATCTTTATCACCGGAGAAAACCGAGTACTTCATAGAGCTGAAAGAAGGAAACGGCACGGGAAGGATATTCTTTAGGCCTGTCACAGGTTCTCCTCGGGTCCCCGCGAGCACACCGCGAGCTCGGGGGATCAGCGACATTCCGTGACGCAGAGCACGTGACTTCAAAAACTCGATGACGTTTATTCTTCTCCTCGGGAAGAAACTCCGTCGTGCGAATACACCATAACGCCCACTAAACGCGGAGATAATGTCCTTCGAAGCGCACCTAAATAGTCCAGTATTCACTCCTTCTTGACCGGGCTTTTAGGGAATTTCCTAGACTAGACCGCGGAATACGTCATAAGATCCCCGAAGATGGTCCGCCCCCTTGATTCAGACGAGGGTAGATCTCAGGAAATACCCCAGACGTTTCCCACTGTACGAGCGGTCGGCGTGTTTGCTCGCACCTACGCGAGCTCTTCCTTCGGAATTCACTTCTGTCCTTCGGGTAGCCCAGATTTGAGAGAGGGAGCAACTTAAACCTTGGAGAGCATTTGCAATTTATAGGGCGGACGCATCTGGCGCCGATTGGTTGCAATTGCGCATGCACTGAATTGTCGCAAGGCGAGGGGAAAGCGTGCTTAAAGGCGGAAACGCTCTGACACAATCACCGCTTCCGTGACCTCCTCGTAGCTGGTACTGCAACCGCGATCTATGATCCAGGGGACCTCGATCGAACAGTTAGAAACACTCTGAAATCTAGGCGCACTACTTTACTTCCAGTGGGGCAAGACGACGAGGGATCCGGACCTGTACATTATAGGATCATCGCTGGTTTAGGGCGCTCACACGAGGGGTCGCTCACACCCTGTGTCCCAGCGTCGCCCATCTTCGAGGTTAGGCTTTCTGGTATCGCTGCCCCGTTTCTATCGAGAGGTGAGTATTTTAGGTTGGGCGTCGGGATGAAGAAACTTCGCACGTCTCTTTGCCATTTATAGTGTGCCTGTTTGCGTGCAATACGTTTGCCCTTTTTGAGACAACAAGCTTGCAGGTGTGCCGGCGAATTGATGTATTAATTGAGATACCGGGTGCATAAAAAAGGTCGTTGACGCAGGTATGCTTAATATATGTGCTATTTGTAAATGATACAGTTTGCGGCCGGTTATGATATCTTTAGCCGCTTTTAATGTTTACGAGTGGCCAACAACCCGGTTAAAATCCACTGAAACTCGAAATGTGTCGTTTCCAGGGGCAAATGCGAACGTCCAAAAACTTTGTTGAAAAAATGAAATCTATTAAAATACGGCTAATCTGCTTTACGACCGTTAATTTTGCCATGATGAAAGCGTGTTTTTGTGAATTGCCCTTGCAACATCTTGCGCTCGCTTTTTTGTTTTGCTTAAAAAGTAATTAATGTGCCACTATGACGACTTGTCCGGATGACCTTCTAAGATATTACATTAAATATTCTGGATATTGGGGTATAAATTGAATTCGGAAGAACATTAAAAGAAGGTTTTTCCTCCCTGCAAATAATTTCGGCTAAATACCCGAGTCTTCCCGCGTTCGGCCGTTCGAACTTCGCAAAAGCATCCCGGCGCCAAGGCCGCTGAATTTTGAAAAGTAAGATGATATACCCTTTAAAAGTACTTGCTTTTGTGCCCGACTAAACCTTTCCTGAAAACAAAACGCCTATACTATCCTCCACTCGCACTATAAAAGGACAACGCGCTTTGCTGGACATCAATTTGATGCGAAGCACTGATTGGAGTACAGAGTCGAGGAGAGGGTGACTCGGCATTTGCAGCCAATCAGCATTACGGCAGCGGGCGCAGTCCACTTGGAGTTTTGTGGTGGGCGAGAAATATGATTAGACCTTAGAGAGTTTTGATTAGGGGGCCCAACAGCTCGTGGCGTCGCCCTGCGCACAACCTCAGTGCATGTGGTTCTTCCTATCCTAAAACTCTCCAATAGCTAAACTAAACTAAAAAAAGCGTAGGTTAATTTCGAAATACGAGACAGTTTTCCACGAATATGGCAGACGCAAGCTGGGCGGCAGCTTTAGGAGGTTCGACAAAGGAAAACTTGTTTGCTTTGCTGCTCCTGTCATCTTCACGCTCAGACGCGAGAAATACGCAGAACAATTCGCCCTGAAAAGCCGACCACCATTTCCCTCAAGTGTTCCCAGTTTTGCCGCCAGAATTAGACGACAGCAGTTTAGGTTTTCAGTCTATTTTTTTCCTCCTGTATTTCTTGTTAAACGGCCATCGGCTCCCCAATAGGCTTACGCGGTTGAAGTTGCTCCCGTCTCGTGGAGCTCGGCGGTGCCCATTAGTGCCGCTCGACGCGCGGGGTTTAGCTCCCGGTGTTCACGATTGCGTTTCTTTCGAGCATCGACTGTTGACAGAAAGGGGGGCTGCTGCAAAGGGCGGGCGTCGGGACCGGGCGGGCTTGCTCTTGCACGCTGACGGGAATCCATTGACCGTCCCCTCGTTTACAGCCTTCCCTCTTCGCGTATCAAATTAAGGGTGCAGCCTCTCAACGGCTCCGGTGTTTGCTGTGAAATTAGGACGAATGTTCCTAGTTTGCACCCGCGGCCTCGTGTTTGCAACCTTCGGCGAGCTTCGGAACGTCGAAGGAAAAGGGCCATGTTCTTTCACCCCCTTCCCTACACAAATAGCCTGGACAGCTGGTGTGTGTACCAAACTTCTTTGCTAAGTAGGCATCATTTCATGCGCGGCAGCGACGGAGAGGATGTTGAGTCGTTGAGCGAGCGCGTTTCTCTGTTTTCCGTTTGTGCGGCTTGCTTTTTGTAGTTTTTGTAGATGACTGCGAATATCTAGGAAACATCCATGGCAAAAGTGGTGAAGTGGGCTCTCATGTTTGTATATATTTACTACTGAGATACTCCTGTTTGCTTGGAGGGTCTTTGCCTGGATGGCACGCGAGAGAAACGCCTAGCTTGGCACGAGCTTGAAATCCTGCGGGCCTCACTTGGGCCTAATATTGATTTTCTCCTAGGCCTTAGTTAGTACCAGAATACTTTCTTTAGCGTTTTTCTGGCTCTTCTATGGCTCGCCTCATAATTGCCAAAGTGATAGACTTGATCCAAAGATGCCACGTATGAACCGATAAACCAGCAGTGAAGCATAAATCTGGCATTCGTTCGGCAATTTAGGCACATGGCTATCACGTGAAAACAAAACGACCAGAGTAGAAGCCTAACAGCTGGCAGTAGCACGGCAATTTAAACCCCCATAAAAAAAGAAGCCAGGTGAAAGTTGAGATTACCAGCAACCAAACCTTACTTTGCGCTTGTTTGGTGAGTTAGGGCCAAGAAACCCAAACTCTGGCACAAGAGATTCGAAGTTTGGCTCTAACCTGGCCTCTTCGAGCTTTTTAAGACCGCAAACTCTGAGACCTAAATATTAATACTTGGTTCAAAAGGACTGTGCAACCTGGCTACTTTGGCTAATTGTGGGCGGCTGGAATTAATCAATATCTGAAGATGCCCTTCCTTTCCTTACACGAAAGCACAAGTAGTTTCTATAAAAATTGATTCCAAGGCTACAGAAGAAATGCGAAGGAGTAGTGTGATCTAGACTGGTGGTAGAACAAGTATAGCTGAATGTTACCTAATGGTCTGATATTAGCACCCACGACAGATGTAATCACAACATTTAAGCGCAGAAAGCGGACCTCCTTTCAACGTGAAGCGAAAAAGTGTTCGAACAAAAACCAGCAATCGTTTAGATCCTTGGTACATAAATAATAATATATTATTGGTAAAAATAATAATAAAATAACATTAATGATAATAATATTTTATTACTTGAAATGAAGAAAGGTACGGAATCAGACCTGCCAAAGCCACGTCGGGCTTGTCTGGCAGCGTCTGGTACTCAGCGAGACAAAAACCGCACAGATATAGTCAGCAAAAATGGCGCACACAAGCAAAAACATAACATTAATTAAACACTATTAGAAACTAATACTTCTTCAGACATTTTCAGCATGTATTTTGTTTTTATGTTATGAACTGCAAAAGGAAGTTTGTTGAAGACTGCTGGTACGTAATACTTACGAATTCGTTTTTCAAATTTTGTTGAGCATCGAGGTGTACATTAAGGGTCTTTCGGTGTAAGATGACGCGATGGAATGTACGGGGCTTGGTAAGTAAGTAATATTTATTTTCAGCAATATTTCGCTGAAGGCACCAGACAAAAAGCTTCCATGAGGTAGCTTGTCCGGGTCTGGTGTACCTGCACTTGCAGGGCAGGGTAAAAACAACAACTACTATACTCAACACTTTTTCTCAATAAAACAAACGCGTACATCCTTTTTTATTAAACAGTGAATATCATTGTGGTCTATAATGAACTTGTTCAGTAATGCAGGCCGGTTATGCGCAATAGATTGCACTCATATTTTCTATGAAAATGAGGCACGTTCCAGAACTTTCTGCGTCTGACAAGGATGGAAAATTCACGTTAAATTTGCTAGGTCAATAGTACCTGTGTAAAATAGTTTCTATCAAAAGCAAGCTAAAGTTAGGAAAATCCAGTATTTTAAATACATCGACATCCATCTCTAGACATAGGTCATAGGACATTTTAAACGAAGAACGTAAAAGGCAGTTAATTCTATCTCGCCAACGAAGAGCACAATGAAAGTATGGAATTATACCATACCGAAGCACACAATGTACAAGCGCATGAACATCCTTTTTTCGGACCTAAAAAGCACAAAATATCGGATATTATACAATATACAACATACTGGACAAAGTTTCTTACAAACATACGAAAGGTGAGAGTTCCACGCAAGGTCACTGTCAAAAAACACGCCGAGGTATTTTACAGAAGATTTATATTTTACAGGTGCTATATCACAAGGCAAACAATCTCTCGTATGCCACAGTAAAGCTTAAATCAGAGAAACATATTTAGAGGGCTGTGACAATAAATAAGTTGAGTTTTAGAAGAAACAATTTAAATTAAATTAGCAGCAAACCAGTCAACAGCTTTAATAGCCGCGGATTGTAGAGCAGAAATGGCTTCTAAATAGTTCGACGCTCTGGCCAACAGAACAGTATGATCGGCATACTGAAACAATAAAATTGGCACAACCCTATGAAGATCATTAACATATATTTTAAACAAAAGCGGACTTACAATTTAGCCCTGTGGAACACCAGCTTTGATAAGAGAAAGTCACTTTGAAACTGTCCAACCGAGACACACTGACGCCTATCTTGCAGAAAGTTATCCAGCAGCCGTAGAAAAGAACCACGGAAACCTAACATTGAAAGCTTTGTCAATAAAATACGGTGGCAAACACCATCAAAAACCTTGCCAACGTAAAAAAAAGATCGAACAGGTTACTTGATTGTGTTTGAAAGGTAATTTAACCTCATCATAGAAATCTTCCAGGAGCATTTGGGTACCTCGGCCTTGTAAAAATCAGTACTGATAAGGGAAGAGAATACTGTGTTTATCTAAAAAGCTTGTCATGATTCGCCACAAATATTTCTCTACTATCTTAGCAAGACGAGGTAAGATCGAAATTGGACGGTAATTTTTATTTCGCTCTCCACCCTTGAACAACGGAATGACCAGCGCAGTTTTTATTTTTAATAGAATGACGCTATTAGAGATCAAATTTTCTTAAAAGATAGATCAAAACAGTTTTAATTATTTCGTAATTTCTGCGCAAATAATTAACTAAGATGCCATCGATCCCAGGTGATTTGTTGGGTTTCAGATTTAAAAAAAGATATTCTAAGGAGCAGCATTTCTGGAACACGATCATAAAGAGCGAAGACCAGGGGCCAGAAAGACGACGCGTCCAGCACCTGTTGACCACTGTGAAGTTTGGCGATCAAGATCCACCTAATTTCTTCGAGTGGTATAATTGCTCTTTTGGTGATAAGGCGCCAACGGTGAATGCGTTCATTAGCGAGTTTTAGTATTGCGTATACGAGCGAGCGCAAGCACCGTGCCTTGGCGTTAGTGTTTCGTGTTCAACACTCAGTTCAACACAGTGTTGAACCGTGTTCAGCACTTAAACAGCGGTCTCGACTTGGCGCATGAAGACGACACGCATGCCCAGTGTAGAGCACGCAACGCTAACGCAAACGCACAGCGCTGGCGTTTTCTGCTATACGCCATACTAAAACTCTCTATTAAGAGCGAGCTCTTCCTCTAGCAGCTGCAGAGCCGAATACGAACGATGTTGTGCACGCCCACAACCGACTCCCTCTGTGCACCCGCGCGCACGGCAGATCAAATCATAGACGTAGATCCCCCAGCAATCTATGCTGCTTGTCAAGAAACTCCAAACCTCGTGTTCTGATTCGAATAAGATCGCAGTCCTGCTTTATCGGCTGCCCAACTTCGATCAGCGAAGGGAGCTAAGGGTGAACGAACAAAGAAAATATGATTGAAAAAATAAGTAGAACCTGAAAATAACCTGGATGTAATTCAGTGGTGTAACAGACCCTTTTTGAAATTCAATGCCATCTGGTCGCTCAAATAGCAGTTGACATTTTACCGTACGTACTAATGGAGGTGATCGTCCTGTGGTTTGTAGATATTTTGCTGGGAAACATCAGCTTCGCTAGTTAACGGCAGTCGAGAATGTGTGTTTTACCTTACAGTTCTTTCCGGATCTCTCAGTTTCGATGATAATGAATATAGAACAGGTAAGGACGAAGCACCGAACCACATTGAAGCCGTGATAAAATGTTATACGTCATGTGGCTGTAAAGCTGATTATGTGCAACGAACAGATTGACTGGACCCGAGTTATAAATAAACGCTTACACAGCTCTTTTATTCAATTGCTGCGTCACGTCGTACTATCATCTGGAATGTATTGGCCTCGCATCCTCTACTTCGGAGCATCTTGAACGTCTTCTATCATCAGTAACCAGAAGACCGCCATTAGTATGGTACATATGCCCTTCCTCAAATAATGATGGTGATCAAAGTGGTCAGTCCGAATTTCGGAAATTGTCTAGTGAGTTTAATTATTTGTCTTAAAATAGTAACTTACGTTGATATTTAAACTTGTTATGTAGAAGTACCTATCGTCTTATTTTCTAGACCTACATTTGTAAATCGAAAAAAACATATTACTGCCTTTTTTGTGTAATTATGTTTATTTTTTTCATTCTTGACAAAAGTATGCGTAGTACTACGCAAACCCGACAAAAATGTCTTAAAGGCAATGTTTAAATTAGGAGCTTAAGCTTTTGAAGGCTCAAGGAGACCTAAATTCTACACAATTATCTGCTACTTACACCGAAAAAAAAACACGAGAGGATGATTGAGGTAGAAGAAAGCCACCGTAGCTCGATATTTGAGACGTGTTGTAAAAGGGAAAGTGATTTTCTCAATGAATTTATCTTAATTTATTGTCCACAATATGGCGGCGTTGTTTATAATTTGTCTGACTTTTACATGATGCCATCTTAGTTTGGATAGCTTTATCTTTCATAATTTTACTTTTTAGTTTTCAGTCTTCCTCTTGTTGCCATTTCCATGTATTTCTCTAAAAAGAATCAGTTGTTTGATCTTCTGTAGAAACGGGGAAGGTGAATTGCAGTTTTCTATATTTCTGGCTGCAAAAGACACTTTTTATCTTGTCTCGAAGCCTACTCACCTCCCCCCCCCCCCCTTAACACACGAGACAGCAAGGCAAGAAGAAAGAACGGTAACGTGGGTTCTGTTTTAGGCCTAGTCAAGGCTTGGCCTGGGGGTCCCCCGCGCGATTATTTCCTTGACTGCTCGCCCTCCTTTTATCCCCGGATTTCTTTTTTCATCTTGCCTTCACTTTATGATACCTTTGTTCTCGGCACCGAAATAAAACGGGCATACACTCTGTCTCGACTGGAGTCAAAGGAATTAGAGCACTCCACGGTGGAGCCAAGAAAGAGAGGTTGAGGGACTGGAACTCTAAACCCAGGGGAATAGCCGGGGTCTGAGCTAGAAGTCCAGAACTAGATGGTCGGGGCTGGCACCGGAGGGGAGCTTCTTTTCGTCTTATCCTAACTAAAGCAAAACTGCATCAGATGTAATTTTTTTTAAATTTTGATATTTCATTTTAGAATGGTCTGGAGTGAAGGCTTTCTGACTTGCCTTTCTTTGGCTTGGCTCTTACCCCCAACATTCACCGCGGCTGAGTCAGCTTATTGCTTTTTTGTCGTTTGAATTAGTAATGCACCCGGCGTTTGGGTTGCACCAAACCTTTTCTTTTTTCTCAAATGTGTGTCTCACTTCTCTTGATTCCTAGTTCCATACCATTCTTTTTGTTCCGCGTTTCGTTCTGGATCGCTGTTTGGCATCGTTTTCTCTTCCTCATTTCTTTTCGAATACTCGGGGTACAGAGATACCCAATAGTAACATTAAGTTCGAAAAAAAAAACACACATGAAGGGGAGACTTTTTAAATTTAGTTTGCTGCTTGTTTTTTTACGGAAACCACGCCACTACTGTAAGGTGTTCTCGCCCGCGAGTCAGTCGTAAAAATAAGTCGTATGAATAAGCTGAAAAACGTAGCGAACTTAAACATTTCGCAAAAGTGATTTTACGTAATACATCAAATATACTAAACATTTTGTGAATGTAGGCGCTTGGCCATATACACAATAAAAATTACCTGTCATTACTATGCACAAAAAGAAAACACGTAAACAAACCATCTGGTTTCGGCTGTTACTTAAATATGGTACAACAGATGCGCAGATCTGCTGAATCTGCTTGATGGTGTTCATCTCAACGAAGCTTCCAGGCTTTTTCTCCATGTGGTGCCATGTTTGGGTAGCCGTGCCATCCAGGCGGTTTCGTCTCGGTTGGCTGCCTGTGTAAAATACCGTATTTACTCGAGTAATTGCCGCACTATTTATGAACAAGGCCCTTGCATCTGCTTTACCGCAGAGCACGTATACAGCCAATCATCGCGTTGCGCAAAAATAACATAGGGAATGACTAGATCCAGAACACGATTCTCCATACAAATGAAATCTTAATGGATGGTATCTTCGCGCGAAGACGTTATCTCTGTCCTGTAAACCGCTGGAATCATGCTGCCGATCGCGGTGAATGGCAAGCCTCATGCTCCGCGCAAAAACGAACCCTCAGGTTTTCTTAATAAACAGTGCGTTTGTTACTCGAGTAGATACGTAATGACGCGTGGTTATTTTCTTGCATCCTTTGACAGGCACTTACGCTCACTAAATTTAAATATGGTAAATTTTCCACATAAGAACGCATTTGGAAACGTTTTACTGTACTTCATTTATTGAGCTTGTATATACGGCTTTTTACGACTTCATAGCACTCAGTAAAACACTGTAGATCACCATCTTACTGTTTTGGCTAGCCTGTTCTTTTTTTGATTCTTTGAGACTGAAAGTTCCGGTAAGCTCAACTTATATTCAGAGGCGAATTCCAACCGGGAATGTTTATATATATTAGGGACGCCTATATACGTGCATCGCTTGGAGGACTGAGAACCGAATGAAACTATACACAACGGGAGGAAAGAGGGACCGTAGATGCGAGCGGAACGAGGAGCATATGTACACTTTTTTTTCTTTCGGTGGTACAATGTAGCATACTCCTGTTTTCTCGCAGAGCTATCTATTATTTAGCGCTGATTTTCCGCGTTGTTCACGAGGTCACCTTTCATGCTGCCGCTCTCGCCAAGATGAGATAAAACATCTGTTTTGAAGTTCATGTTTTTTTTTTTTAATTTGTTTTTGGTGTTGAAGTATACAAAAAAGGAGCTGACACCGGGAGGGACACCGGGAGTGAAGCACTAAAAGCGCGAAAATACAAATCGTCTGCTATTTTATTTAAAAGGGATCTGAAACACGTACTTCCGCTGCACATTACTCATTTTTCTGTCGTAGACGTACTGAAATACACCAAAGGATAAAACAACACTCCCAGGATTAGTATATTAGAGACAGTTAGATCTCGCACGTCATGTACGTTTAGATAGAAAGTTTGCATCAAAATACTGCAAGATTGTGACTCGCGAACCTATAAATGAGTTCACCATTTGTCTATACGGTTGCCTAGCAAAAGACTGCGACTCCATGCCCAGATCAAGCTGACAAATCTCTCGCTTTCCCTAAAGAAAAAAGTCGAATCCTTGGATTACGATTATAATCTCTGATGACAGCGACAGCTTTCAAGGCTGCTGCTTGAACGCGAGTTCACACATTTACGCTGCGTGATTGTCATCGCTCACTCAGTAAAATGCCTAATTTGACCATTGCACTCAAGTTTAAATTTTGAAACTTCGCCAAACAAGCAAACCTTCTGTAAGCTCTTTCTAAACAAACGACTTTTCTCATGGACTCCCTAATAATAACACGGTAAAAACTAAGACATGGTTAGTTGACTTTGTTAATCTTAAAATTTATCTCTTGCCGTTTTATCTTCAAAGAACGTTAAAAAATTAGTGTCTTTATTTACAACGTACTATTAGATTACGCTTACACCGCTCGACACTTTCTGCGCGAAAACGGCTTTGGCGCCTGTCTTGCATTTTCCATACATGGCTGAGAGTATAACACCAAATGTGTGCGCCGATGGGTTCTTGCCCCACATGACACTATTGCACTATACTACGGGTTCTGGCGACAACCTCTCTGCTCAGTGTTAAAAAAATTACATCAAGTGCCATATTCTTTTTATGCTGTCGCGCTATAGCCTAATTCCCCCCCCCCCCCACACACATACACACACACCATCCGCTTTGTTTTACAGCGGAAACACAGGATATCTCCTTCTAAGCAAGTCTGCAATCCTACAGCCTACCAATATATGAAGAAAACGAATTCGGTCATGAACCAAAAAGAGGAAGCCGAGAAAGTATACTTCAATTTATTATTTGAGCTTTGTCCAGGTTGTCGTGATCTCGATTTTAATCAGTGAGTATTTTGTAAAATTTAGTACACACTCTACCACATCACGTTTTTAATGAAGCTAAAAAAGACGGCGCATAAATACAATAAAAGAGGTATCTTCCGCCATCTTTTCGTGAATCTTCGTGAAGAGTCACATATATCACCTCGTCAATTTTATTAACTCTACGCAGACTTTCACGGACTAAAGTTTATAAAAGGGCAGGCAAATTGACTGATATATTCCACGTGATTCTTGACTCATGGTGGAGCAGTCCTTAATGTCTATGACAATTTAATAAACGCCGGGTGAAGCGAGTCAAGAGAATCTTGATGTTACTTCACAGCCGATCAGTTGCGGCAATGGCGGACAAGTACGTCGAAGTACCAATCACGAAGCTGGAAGCGTGAACATAATAAACCATGTACTGTGTTTCTTAAGTTCTTAGTGATGATAGCATACCCCAACGGTAATGTGTAGGCCCGGAGTTCGATTTCCGGCTACGCGAAACTTCGTCTTTCGGCAACTTGCTAACCTTTGCTCACTTTTGATCAGTAAGGTTAATTCATCTTTGCTTGCTCGTTTAAAGGGACACTGACAGGGTGTTTATGCTCGCCGAGGTTTTTAGTTGTACATGACATATGAGAGCCCGACTACCCAGAACACAATTTGCGACTCGAAATTCGGTTTCTTTCCGCCCGAAAACCGCCGATCAAGAACTGGCCGGTTCGAGTCTCGCTCACTCTCTTTTCCGTGGTCACGGGCCGTTTTCAAAGGTATCGATGCGACCACCAAATTTAATGAAAGTCGTTGGTCACTGAAGGCACACACTGAATATTAAAAATAGAAAAAAATATGAAACCCATTTTTTGTGGCTTCTAAAAAGCTGCAAATACGTTGATTGAAAAAAAGTTCCACAGCGAACCGGAAGCATTCTGTGCGTGCGTCGTTTCGCGTATCGTGGGACTCGCGGGGACGGCGATGGCAGCGGACGACGGGCGTGGGACCTCTACTTCAGAACTGTCGTTCGCGGTACCGGCGAATTCTGTCTGCCTTTAAAGAGAAATTTGGGACTGATCAAAAGAATTGGTATTCATCCCGTACGACACGCCCGACCACCAAGCCGATTTGCACGAAGACGTCGCCGAGCCGTCGCTCCCTTCTCGTGGCTGAAGACATCGCTCGCGCAAACTTCAAGCACGACGTGTCTACTTCGAGTTGAATATGCACGCGTACGATTTCTTTACTAGGTGCGAATGTCGCCAATGCGTGGTGCTTCCCGACTTCGACCCGGGAGTGCTTTTGCTGGAGAAAAATCGGCAGCAAACTTTCCAACTTACAGTTTACCGGCTGAATTATTACTAAGGAAAGAGATCCCCCAGTAGCTCAGTGGGAACGACGTCCGCTTCACACGCGGCAGGACCGGGTTCGATCCCCAGTGATGGCGTTTTCTTTTTTCTTCTTTTTAAACATTTTTTGATGTTTACATTTCTTTTGTTTTTTTACAATTATCACTGAAGAAACAAACAAAAATAACAAACAAATGTTGTTGACGAAACGTCGCTGAATTAAATGGGATGGGATTTCCTTTTTGACACCTGCGAACTCAATGTAATCACTTTCCACAAAATGCAAGGAGCATATAAATCAGGTAGCGTCCGCTTTCCGAGGTGCCCGTAAATGTTCTACAGGAATTGCAGCCAGCCATTGGTCCCGATCCTGTTGATCTTTCGGAAACTCTGTCGCACAATGCCACTTTTTTCGGATGCAGGACATGTGAGCCAGCTCTTCACGCAACATCTTGGGTGTATTCTTTTCGGAGCCGATCATGGAAATTAACCACGGGCACTCACTACCCATCTCCAACTCCTCAATGTACAAAACAACTCATCTTGGAGTACAGAACAGCGAGCGGAACAAACATAACTGCAAAAGAATCTCGCGGCAAACAGTTCCGCATGTCGTCTGCTACGCAAAGGGGGAAAAAAAAAGCGCACGGTCGGGTGTAGCCACGTGACTTCCGCCACTCTCTCCTCTCCACTCCTCCGACCTCCGTCCGCGGGTTTCGGTTTCGGTTTCGAGCAGTTGCTTCCTAACACCCTCATTCTTCAATTTGAAGGTGTTGAGAAAGGTGTGCGACTCGACTAAAACGCTTTTTTTACACCTTCCATTTATGAAAGGGTGCAAGAAGTGTGTTAGGAGGGTGCAAGAGAGGGGTTAGGTAATGAGAGCACACCCCATGATTCTGCTAGGGTGTAAGAATGTTTTTTAGTTTGGCTCCTGAAAGCAATGGAGAGCAGTTTCACATTTATGCCGACTGCGGCCAACACTACGATCGGTGAAGCCAATAAAATAGTGTGCTGTCATGGCGCTGGTCGTATTTGTGCTTTCTGTGTCACCGGCTAGACCAATCAGGCACAGTGAGTGCGTCGTGATCCTGCATTCCTTTCTCTTCTTGAATTGTCTAGCCGGACAGAGCAATGGCACGAAGACGACGGTTGCAATGACGACACACTTTTGGTTCTGCTTGATTGGCTCCATCGGATGGTGCCGTTGACTATGGTGGGACTTAATACCAAACTGTGTATAGAACGGTCTCGAAACCGGGACTGTCACCATTATGTATGTGCTGCACTTCAAGGGTTTAAGAGCTTGTCGGGATGACACACATGTAAATGTACTATAAGCCCACGTGCCTTTTTACGAAGAAATCCGCATTTGCCCACACCAGGTGTGGGCACTGCGCATGCGTTAAAACCAGATTCGATCGAGGTAAATTGTCTGCGCATGTGCTCTGTGGACAGCAGCGCCACCACAGCGCCGTGAAGCCAGAGCCGCCGGATGGTGTATATATATAGCTTTAGTAATAAATACAATAAACGAGTAATGCAAGTTCACTTTGTCACGATGTATAGTGTTGGGTATAGATTTCCGTGGCTGAATTGTCACGTTCCTTGTTACTGATATAAAAAATTAAAGCCTCGCTTACTTTGATTTGTTGATGGGAGAAAACACAGATTCATATTCACGAATGTTAAACTTTAACGTGTCTTCTAAAACGGAACGTGGGAATATTAACTTGTCAAAGAAATGTAGTTTCCAAAATCCGAATTGTGTATTACAGTATTAATTCAACTCGAAATGATTTACCTCGAAAACAACAGACATTGCGGACAAAGCTCTTTCCGGTGCGCGCCTGGTCTGCTAGGCTATTCAGCTGACCGCACACAGCCACATGCTCCGTAGCAAAGGAGCGCGGGGTGCTGATTGACATCATTGTTAATACAACGCCCACTTCCCTTTCTCTCTCGCGCTCTCCACTTCTCTTATCTGCTGTTAGAGCAAATGTCTGAAGGGCGCGTGCTGGCGTGCGTCTTGCGGGTCTGAACAGTGGCGCTATAACGCGGGGTTTATGCTACGCCTGACGACAATTATCACTCAAGCAAGCGCTGTTCAGATCTTCTCTTAAATGGGTAGTCCGGCGTATTCTTCATGGTCCCGATTTGCCTGAAAATTTACTAAAGAAACCAACAGACATCGCTGAAATAATAGTAAAAAAAATATTGGATCAAAAGAACTTTTTTTTTGCAAATTTATTTGATTTACACTTTTGGTCCTCATCATGTTTTTCAAAGTTAAAGTCTGTTACGGGCAACAATGAAAAAGTGATCTCAAAGGAAGGCAGGAGTTCACTTTTTGACTGTACACTTTGTTCCCAACTGATTACGAACACTTTCATAGTGTCAAATGGATGCGTTGGAAGCTCGCTCCAGCACCCGCGCAGCATCATGAAGCAAATGCTCGAAGTAGTCCACTTTTAGACAGCCCACTCGACCTGCAAACATGCCTTCGTCTGGTGTTATGGCACTGAAAAGCGTTTGTATATTTGAATGTTGGTTTTGGCACCATTCTCACTTGCCTAGTTTACATTAACTATTTTTAATTTCGGAGATAGTAATTAGCATGCAGGAAAGGTGTAGAGGCCGGTGATTCCGTAAATATAGTTAGTAGGGGTAGCTAAAAAAATAGCCGCAGTACCGCTTTTTAAAGGCGGTTACCCATGCCAGCCAATAAGGAGCAGGGGTTGGGTGCGGTGAACGGAATAGCCTAGGAAACGACGCTTGCGCCGGAAAGAGCGTTGTGCGCACGCGCCTTATCTCTCCCGTCTCGCTGCACCCCTCCGCAGCATAGCGCCGGCTGGCCCGGCGTTGACGCTCGCTTGATATTATTAAAAGCTTGGGCCACTGCTGTCGCACTTATAAATTTGTAGGCCAAGTTTTTTTGGATGTATACTACGGTTGCTCGCATGCGAGGCTTTTCAGGAGATTATTTTCAAGCTTTTCCTACAGACGTAACTTTTCTGCAACATGCTGTTTTAGTACTCATTAAAAAGAAGCAAGAAGATGAAGATGACTAATCAGATTAAAGTAACAACAATATAGTTCAATACATGTGAACTATATTCTTAAATTTCTCAAATATGAAAATATGACATGAGATTTATCCATGGACCGTTGCAAGCTAGCACACAGCCATAGCCTGGGACCAATCTGGAAGCCGGATCACACCAAGAAGATTGTTCGGCGTTTGAGCATAACTCGCGAAATTGACAGGATGGTACGTACGAAATAACAACTCTGTTCATTTCTACCAGTTTCCTGGAAGCGTGACGAGGAAGAGCTGGCTTATATGATGTCTTTTAAAATTTTTTTAGGATAAAATATGGGATATGTAAACTCAAATTGTATGCCATAAACGAAACACCTTTTCACGAATCACCTACAATTACGCACACAGGTTCCTTGACCATTGGGACGTTTTAAACATTCTACACATTCCCGGAATTTCCAGTCAAGAATAAAATTAATTATCTTGCGGGCCGTTATACCTAAAACAGGCTTTTGAGAGCTAAATGTGCTCCTGTCCCATAGTCGTCAAGAAAAACATTTCCAAGGGATCAAATTGATAAACAGAATATAAAAAATGACACCGATTTTACTAAATGACATGTCGAAAGCATTAGATGACTGAAAGAGCAGTTCACTTTGGAGAGGTGGCTTGATTAAATAAACATTTGTTGGATTCACAGAACAGCATCTTTCTTTTGTACACAGTCTTCAAAACCGTGCATAGACCGTTCTGAATATTACCACAATAGTTAGCATTTGAAAAGTTGTATTTGACATAACGTTTGGTGCTCACAAATCTTGGAAGTTTGGTGGGTGACTCCATTCCCAACACAATTCAAGAAGCACAACTTGGTGTTTTGGTCAGCATACTTGTTTCAACTCTTTATCGTTTTTGCCTCCGAAGAAGTCTCGGCGGATGACTGCCGACAGCTCAATTGCTTGCGTATTGGCTCCTCTTATCGCCAAGTACTTAGCTTGCATTGACGTCACGTCGGTCGTCATCGCTTTCGTGCCATGCCCTCCTTACGCGTTTTTTGCTGCATATATTTTGGCATCATCAAATTTGTTGTCTTCTCGGCAAGGTCTGCCAAGAAAAATTACGATGACGAAAGATATGCTGCCGAAGGTAAGGGCGCTGGGAAAGCAGTTTGCGGTTGCCATTTGGACGCTCACCGCAAGCCCGATATATAAAATCGTAATGCAATCCTGGCTTTTCAGATGCTGCCAACTGCTCCAGCCGCGTGCATCGACATCAGCAATACGAAAACGATGAAGTGGGAACAAATTGCCTCTACGCAGAGCGGTAAGGAGGGTGGGGATTCACCAGCATGGATTCCGGGCAGAAATGTGTCATATGGCATTTTTTTACCGTATTTAGGCATTCTTTTCTCACGCTTTTTTTGCCGGAGGCAGAAAAAACTTCTTCCCACTTGAGGCTTGTATGCGGGCCTAGTTTCAAGGAGACGGACGACGCGCTCTCTGACCGTTGGGAGGAGACAGCAGCCGGGATCTTTGACAGAGAGTGGAAGAAATCTGCAATCATCAAAGCAGCCGATTCAATTTATTAACTCCAGGGACACAGGAATGCCATTTAATGTTTGCAACATGGTGGAATACCTTTTATTAGGTATTACTATTTTCGTATACCTAAGTTACCCCTCGGAACGATTTATTGCAAACATATAAGTGTCAAGCCCAAGACCAAAACAGCTGTATGTGGAGGAAGAAGCAGTTAAATGAGTTCCAACATTTTCTTTATTTATGTGTTTGTGCGTAGGAATGGCTGCAGGCACTCAGCGGCCACTCCTAGCAGTGTTTTCTCTTTTATCTTCTGCAAAGACTTAGCCGAAGATAGATTCTTCATTGCCGGCAACCGTATTGCAATGCAAATGTTCACAATTTGGGAGTTCTTTCGCAGATTGCCACCAGTTGGCTGCTGGCCGACTGCGTGACGAGTGTTAGGTTACTGCCTGCAGTGAGAATAGCAGAATGACGCCATCTATTGAGATGTCCTGGTACACTTCGATCGTATACATATTTGTTAATTTCACAATGGGCATAAAATCAATCTGAAAATGTTACAAGTGACGTACTCGCAGATTTGATCTTACAAATACTACCAAAGCCTTCAATTTCCATTGTATGCGGGTCGGAGAGTGCTGCTAAGGCTTTTTGACAGATTGTTGCAGTGCTTCCTATTATAAGAATTCACAAGCGGTCCCTAGCTGCAGTCCTCTGATCGGTCAAAACGCATTAAACGTACCTTAGCGGGCCTTGCACGAGCATGCAGTGCATCCGTCTTCAACGGACTTTCCTACGATGGGTGACGCGACCAAAACACCGAAAGACTAGCTTGGCTGCCCAGAGTGCGTTATAGACAATACACTACCTGGAGGCGCGAAGGTTAGTGTATGCGTTGAGCATTTCGTCTAAGCCACAATTACCTTGCACAGGAGCTGACGAAGAAAACGCCGAGAGACCAGTCACGAGCGCAGAGAGCGTAATGATTGAGAACCACAATTGGCGCGTTTCGTAGAGCTCTCAGGGCATCTACGCGATAGCAAGTCGTACCGCATTCGTTACAGCAGGGTGCCCGTCAGGCTCGACGTCGAGCCTGACGGCGCTCCTGCTGTAACGAATGCGGTACGACTTGCAATCGCGTAGATGCCCAGAGAGCTCTACGAAACGCGCCAATTGTGGTTCAATCAACCAATACGCGCTCGGCGTTCGTGACTGGTCATTCGGCAGCTCTCTGTCGTCAAGATACTGCAGACGGTAATTGCCCGCTATACACTAAATGCTCGCACGCATCACAGGCCTTGCGTTATCTAGAACGCACACTGTCAACAGCCCTGGGTAGCAAAGTTGTTTTTCTGTGTTTTGGACGCGACACCCATCGTAGGAAAGACCGTTGAAGACGGATCCACTGCATGCACGTGCAAGGCCCGCTAAGGTACGATTAATGCGATTAGACCGATCAGAGGACTCGTGCTAGGGACCGCTTGTGAATTCTTATAATAGGAAGCACTCGTACAATCTGTCAAAAAGCCTTAGCAGCACTCTCCGACCCGCATACAATGGAAATTGAAGGCTTTGGTAGTATTTGTAAGATCAAATCTGCGAGACGCCACTTGTAACATTTTCAGATTGATTTTATGCCCATTGTGAAATTAACAAATATGTATACGATCGAAGTGTACCAGGACATCTCAATAGATGGCGTCAATCTGCTATTCTCACTGCAGGCAGTAACCTAACACTCGTCACGCAGTCGGCCAGCAGCCAACTGGTGGCAATCTGCGAAAGAACTCCCAAATTGTGAACATTTGCATTGCAATACGGTTGCCGGCAATGAAGAATCTATCTTCGGCTAAGTCTTTGCAGAAGATAAAAGAGAAAACACTGCTAGGAGTGGCCGCTGAGTGCCTGCAGCCATTCCTACGCACAAACACATAAATAAAGAAAATGTTGGAACTCATTTAACTGCTTCTTCCTCCACATACAGCTGTTTTGGTCTTGGGCTTGACACTTATATGTTTGCAATAAATCGTTCCGAGGGGTAACTTAGGTATACGAAAATAGTAATACCTAATAAAAGGTATTCCACCATGTTGCAAACATTAAATGGCATTCCTGTGTCCCTGGAGTTAATAAATTGAATCGGCTGCTTTGATGATTGCAGATTTCTTCCACTCTCTGTCAAAGATCCGGCAGCTGTCTCCTCCCAACGGTCAAGAGCGGTGTCCGTCTCCTTGAAACAGGCCCGCATACAAGCCTAGTGAGAGCGTTTTTCTGCCTCCAGCAAAAAAGCGATGAGAAAAGAATGCTAAATACAGTGAAATGCCATATGACACATTTCTGCCCGGAATCCATGCTGGTGAATCCCCACCCTCTTCTGCTCTGCGTAGAGGCAATTTGTTCCAACTAATCGTTTCGTATTGTAGTCGATGACGCGGCTGGAGCAGTTGGCAACACTAAAAAGCTAGGATTGCATTGCGATTTTATATATCGGCTTGCTGTGACGTCAAATGGCACCGGCAAACTGCTTTTCCAGCGTCTTTACCTTCGGCAGATATCTTTCATCATCGAATTTTTCTTGGCAGTCCTGCCGAAAGACAACAAATTTGATGATGCCAAAATATATGCAGCAAAAAATGCGGTAGGAGGGCATGGCACGAAAGCAATGACGACCGACGTGACGTCAATGCAAGTAGCATTCGCGACAGAGGTGCCAATACGCAAGCAATTGAGCTGTCGACAGTCATCCGCCGAGACTTCTTCGGAGGCAAAACGATAAAGAGTTAAACAAGTATGCTAACCAAAACACTCCGTTGTGCTTCTTGAATTGTGTTGGGAATGGAGTCACCCAACCAACTTCCAAGATTTATGAACACCAAACGTTATGTCAAATACAACTTTCTCAAATGCTAACTATTGGGGTAATATTCAGAACGGGTCTACGCACGGTTTTGAAGACTGTGTACCAAAAGAAAGATGCTGTTCTGTGAATCCAACAAATGTTTATTTAATCAAGCCACCTCTCCAAAGTGAACTGCTCTTTCAGTCATCTAATGCTTTCGACATGTCATTTAGTAAAATCGGTGTCATTTTTTATATTCCTTTGTTTATCAATTCTGATCCCTTGGAAATGTTTTTCTTGACGACTATGGGACAGGAGCACATTTAGCTCTCAAAAGCCTGTTTTAGGTATAACGGCCCGCAAGATAATTAATTTTATTCTTTGACTGGAAATTCCGGGAACGTGTGAATGTTTAAAACGTCCCAATGGTCAAGGAACCTGTTGTTCGCAATTGTAGGTGATTCGTGAAAAAGTGTTTCGTTTACGGTATACAAGATTTGAGTTTACATATCCCATATTTTATCCTAAAAAAATTTTAAAAGACATCATATAATGCCAGCTCTTCCTCGTCACGCTTCCAGGAAAATTGTAGAAAAATGAACAGAGTTGTTATTTCGTACGTACCATCCTGTCAATTTCGCGAGTTATGCTCAAACGCCAGAACAATCTTCTTGGTGTGATCCGGCTTCCAGATTGGTCCCAGGCTATAAGGTTGTGTGCTAGTTTGCAACGGTCCATGGATAAATCTCATGTCATATTTTCATATTTGATGAAATTTAAGAATATAGTTCACATGTATTGAACTATATTGTTGTTACTTTAATCTGATTAGTCATCTTCATTCCTCCTTGCTTCTTTTTAATGAGTACTAAAACAGCATGTTGCAGAAAAAGTTACGTCTGTAGGAAAAGCTTGAAAATAATCTCCTGAAAAGCCTCGTATGCGAGCAACCGTAGTATACGATCCAAAAAAACTTGGCCCATAAATTATAAGTGCGATACAGTGGCCCAAGTTTTTAATAATATCAAGCGAGCGTCAACGCCGGGCCGGCCGGCGCTATGCTGCGGAGGGGTGCAGCGAGACGGGAGAGATAAGGCGCGTGCGCACAACGCTCTTTCCGGCGCAAGCGTCGTTTCCTAGGCTATTCCGTTCACCGCACCCAACCCCTGCTCCTTATTGGCTGGCATGGGTAACCGCCTTTAAAAAGCGGTACTGCGGCTATTTTTTTAGCTACCCCTACTAACTATATTTACGGAATCACCGGCCTCTACACCTTTCCTGCATGCTAATTACTATCTCCGAAATTAAAAATAGTTAATGTAAACTAGGCAAGTGAGAATGGTGCCAAAACCAACATTCAAATATACAAACGCTTTTCAGTGCCATAACACCAGACGAAGGCATGTTTGCAGGTCGAGTGGGCTGTCTAAAAGTGGACTATCTCGAGCATTTGCTTCATGATGCTGCGCGGGTGCTGGAGCGAGCTTCCAACGCATCCATTTGACACTATGAAAGTGTTCGTAATCAGTTGGGAACAAAGTGTACAGTCAAAAAGTGAACTCCTGCCTTCCTTTGAGATCACTTTTTCATTGTTGCCCGTAACAACTTTAACTTTGAAAAACATGATGAGGACCAAAATTGTAAATAAAATAAATTTGCAAAAAAAAAGTTCTTTTGATCCAATATTTCTTTACTATTATTTCAGCGATGTCTGTTGGTTTCTTTAGTAAATTTTCAGGCAAATCGGGGACCATGAAGAATACGCCGGATCTACCCATTTAAGAAAGATCTGAACAGCGCTTGCTTGAGTGATAATTCGCTCAGGCGTAGCATAAACCCCGCGTTATAGCGCCACTGTTCATGACCCGCAAGACTAGCACGCCAGCACGCGCCCGTTCAAGACATTTGCTCTAACAGCAGATAAGAGAAGTGGAGAGCGCGAGAGAGAAAGGGAAGTGGGCGTTGTATTAACAATGATGTCAATCAGCACCCCGCGCTCCTTTGCTACGGAGCATGTGGCTGTGTGCGGTCAGCTGAATAGCCTAGCAGACCAGGCGCGCACCGGAAAGAGCTTTGTCCGCAATGTCTGTTGTTTTCGAGGTAAATCATTTCGAGTTGAATTAATACTGTAATACACAATTCGGATTTTGGAAACTACATTTCTTTGACAAGTTAATATTCCCACGTTCGTTTTAGAAGACACGTTAAAGTTTAACATTCGTGAATATGAATCTGTGTTTTCTCCCATCAACAAATCAAAGTAAGCGAGGCTTTAATTTTTTATATCAGTAACAAGGAACGTGACAATTCAGCCACGGAAATCTATACCCAACACTATACATCGTGACAAAGTGAACTTGCATTACTCGTTTATTGTATTTATTACTAAAGCTATATATATACACCATCCGGCGGCTCTGGCTTCACGGCGCTGTGGTGGCGCTGCTGTCCACAGAGCACATGCGCAGACAATTTACCTCGATCGAATCTGGTTTTAACGCATGCGCAGTGCCCACACCTGGTGTGGGCAAATGCGGATTTCTTCGTAAAAAGGCACGTGGGCTTATAGTACATTTACATGTGTGTCATCCCGACAAGCTCTTAAACCCTTGAAGTGGCAGCACATACATAATGGTGACAGTCCCGGTTTCGAGACCGTTCTATACACAGTTTGGTATTAAGTCCCACCATAGTCAACGGCACCATCCGATGGAGCCAATCAAGCAGAACCAAAAGTGTGTCGTCATTGCAACCGTCGTCTTCGTGCCATTGCTCTGTCCGGCTAGACAATTCAAGAAGAGAAAGGAATGCAGGATCACGACGCACTCACTGTGCCTGATTGGTCTAGCCGGTGACACAGAAAGCACAAATACGACCAGCGCCATGACAGCACACTATTTTATTGGCTTCACCGATCGTAGTGTTGGCCGCAGTCGGCATAAATGTGAAACTGCTCTCCATTGCTTTCAGGAGCCAAACTAAAAAACATTCTTACACCCTAGCAGAATCATGGGGTGTGCTCTCATTACCTAACCCCTCTCTTGCACCCTCCTAACACACTTCTTGCACCCTTTCATAAATGGAAGGTGTAAAAAAAGCGTTTTAGTCGAGTCGCACACCTTTCTCAACACCTTCAAATTGAAAATGAGGGTGTTAGGAAGCAACTGCTCGAAACCGAAACCGAAACCCGCGGACGGAGGTCGGAGGAGTGGAGAGGAGAGAGTGGCAGGAAGTCACGTGGCTACACCCGACCGTGCGCTTTTTTTTCCCCCTTTGTGTAGCAGACGACATGCGGAACTGTTTGCCGCGAGATTCTTTTTCAGTTATGTTTGTTCCGCTCGCTGTTTTGTACTCCAAGGTGAGTTGTTTTGTACATTCAGGAGTTGGAGATGGGTAGTGAGTGCCCGTGGTTAATTTCCATGATCGGCTCCGAAAAGAATACACCCAAGATGTTGCGTGAAGAGCTGGCTCACATGTCCTGCATCCGAAAAGAAGTGGCATTGTGCGACAGTTTCCGAAAGATCAACAGGATCGGGACCAATGGCTGGCTGCAATTCCTGTAGAACATTTACGGGCACCTCGGAAAGCGGACGCTACCTGATTTATATGCTCCTTGAATTTTGTGGAAAGTGATTACATTGAGTTCGTAGGTGCCAAAAAGAAATCCCATCGCATTTAATTCAGCGACGTTTCGTCAACAACATTTGTTTGTTATTTTTGTTTGTTTCTTCAGTGATAATTGTAAAAAAACAAAAAATATAAACATCAACAAATGTTTAAAAAGAAGAAACAAGAAAATACGCCATCACTGGGGATCGAACCCGGTCCTGCCGCGTGTGAAGCGGACGTCGTCCTAACTGAGCTACTGGGGGATCTCTTTCTTTAGTAATAATTCATCTGGTAATCTATAAGTTGGAAAGTTTGCTGCCGATTTTTCTCCAGCAAAACCACTCCCGGGTCGAAGTCGGGAAGCACCACGCATTGGCGACATTCGCACCTAGTAAAGAAATCGTACGCGTGCATATTCAACTCGAAGTAGACACGTCGTGCTTGAAGTTTGCGCGAGCGATGTCTTCAGCCACGAGAAGAGAGCGACGGCTCGGCGACGTCTTCGTGCAAATCGGCTTGGTGGTCGGGCGTGTCGTAGGGGATGAATACCAATTCTTTTGATCAGTCCCAAATTTCTCTTTTAAAGGCAGACAGAATTCTCCGGTACCGCGAACGACAGTTCTGAAGTAGAGGTCCCACGCCCGTCGTCCGCTGCCATCGCCGTCCCCGCGAGTCCCACGATACGCGAAACGACGCACGCACAGAATGCTTCCGGTTCGCTGTGGAACTTTTTTTCAATCAACGTATTTGCAGCTTTTTAGAAGCCACAAAAATGGGTTTCATATTTTTTTCTATTTTTTATATTCAGTGTCTGCTTTCAGTGACCAACGACTTTGATTAAATTTGGTGGTCGCATCGATACCTTTGAAAACGGCCCGTGACCACAAAAAAGAGAGTGAGCGAGACTCGAACCGGCCAGTTCTTGATCGGCGGTTTTCGGGCGGAAAGAAACCGAATTTCGAGTCGCAAATTCTGTTCTGGGTAGTCAGGCTCTAATATGTCATGTACAACTAAAAACCTCGGCGAGCATAAACACCCTGTCAGTGTCCCTTTAAACGAGCAAGCAAAGATGAATTAACCTTACTGATCAAAAGTGAGCAAAGGTTAGCAAGTTGCCGAAAGACGAAGTTTCGCGTAGCCGGAAATCGAACTCCGGGCCTACACATTACCGTTGGGGTATGCTATCATCACTAAGAACTTAAGAAACACAGTACATGGTTTATTATGTTCACGCTTCCAGCTTCGTGATTGGTACTTCGACGTACTTGTCCGCCATTGCCGCAACTGATCGGCTGTGAAGTAACATCAAGATTCTCTTGACTCGCTTCACCCGGCGTTTATTAAATTGTCATAGACATTAAGGACTGCTCCACCATGAGTCAAGAATCACGTGGAATATATCAGTCAATTTGCCTGCCCTTTTATAAACTTTAGTCCGTGAAAGTCTGCGTAGAGTTAATAAAATTGACGGGTGATATATGTGACTCTTCACGAAGATTCACGAAAAGATGGCGGAAGATACCTCTTTTATTGTATTTATGCGCCGTCTTTTTTAGCTTCATTAAAAACGTGATGTGGTAGAGTGTGTACTAAATTTTACAAAATACTCACTGATTAAAATCGAGATCACGACAACCTGGACAAAGCTCAAATAATAAATTGAAGTATACTTTCTCGGCTTCCTCTTTTTGGTTCATGACCGAATTCGTTTTCTTCATATATTGGTAGGCTGTAGGATTGCAGACTTGCTTAGAAGGAGATATCCTGTGTTTCCGCTGTAAAACAAAGCGGATGGTGTGTGTGTATGTGTGTGGGGGGGGGGGGGAATTAGGCTATAGCGCGACAGCATAAAAAGAATATGGCACTTGATGTAATTTTTTTAACACTGAGCAGAGAGGTTGTCGCCAGAACCCGTAGTATAGTGCAATAGTGTCATGTGGGGCAAGAACCCATCGGCGCACACATTTGGTGTTATACTCTCAGCCATGTATGGAAAATGCAAGACAGGCGCCAAAGCCGTTTTCGCGCAGAAAGTGTCGAGCGGTGTAAGCGTAATCTAATAGTACGTTGTAAATAAAGACACTAATTTTTTAACGTTCTTTGAAGATAAAACGGCAAGAGATAAATTTTAAGATTAACAAAGTCAACTAACCATGTCTTAGTTTTTACCGTGTTATTATTAGGGAGTCCATGAGAAAAGTCGTTTGTTTAGAAAGAGCTTACAGAAGGTTTGCTTGTTTGGCGAAGTTTCAAAATTTAAACTTGAGTGCAATGGTCAAATTAGGCATTTTACTGAGTGAGCGATGACAATCACGCAGCGTAAATGTGTGAACTCGCGTTCAAGCAGCAGCCTTGAAAGCTGTCGCTGTCATCAGAGATTATAATCGTAATCCAAGGATTCGACTTTTTTCTTTAGGGAAAGCGAGAGATTTGTCAGCTTGATCTGGGCATGGAGTCGCAGTCTTTTGCTAGGCAACCGTATAGACAAATGGTGAACTCATTTATAGGTTCGCGAGTCACAATCTTGCAGTATTTTGATGCAAACTTTCTATCTAAACGTACATGACGTGCGAGATCTAACTGTCTCTAATATACTAATCCTGGGAGTGTTGTTTTATCCTTTGGTGTATTTCAGTACGTCTACGACAGAAAAATGAGTAATGTGCAGCGGAAGTACGTGTTTCAGATCCCTTTTAAATAAAATAGCAGACGATTTGTATTTTCGCGCTTTTGTGCTATAGCACTCTCACGGTGCCTCCCTCCCGGTGTCAGCTCCTTTTTTGTATACTTCAACACCAAAAACAAATTAAAAAAAAAAAACATGAACTTCAAAACAGATGTTTTATCTCATCTTGGCGAGAGCGGCAGCATGAAAGGTGACCTCGTGAACAACGCGGAAAATCAGCGCTAAATAATAGATAGCTCTGCGAGAAAACAGGAGTATGCTACATTGTACCACCGAAAGAAAAAAAAGTGTACATATGCTCCTCGTTCCGCTCGCATCTACGGTCCCTCTTTCCTCCCGTTGTGTATAGTTTCATTCGGTTCTCAGTCCTCCAAGCGATGCACGTATATAGGCGTCCCTAATATATATAAACATTCCCGGTTGGAATTCGCCTCTGAATATAAGTTGAGCTTACCGGAACTTTCAGTCTCAAAGAATCAAAAAAAGAACAGGCTAGCCAAAACAGTAAGATGGTGATCTACAGTGTTTTACTGAGTGCTATGAAGTCGTAAAAAGCCGTATATACAAGCTCAATAAATGAAGTACAGTAAAACGTTTCCAAATGCGTTCTTATGTGGAAAATTTACCATATTTAAATTTAGTGAGCGTAAGTGCCTGTCAAAGGATGCAAGAAAATAACCACGCGTCATTACGTATCTACTCGAGTAACAAACGCACTGTTTATTAAGAAAACCTGAGGGTTCGCTTTTGCGCGGAGCATGAGGCTTGCCATTCACCGCGATCGGCAGCATGATTCCAGCGGTTTACAGGACAGAGATAACGTCTTCGCGCGAAGATACCATCCATTAAGATTTCATTTGTATGGAGAATCGTGTTCTGGATCTAGTCATTCCCTATGTTATTTTTGCGCAACGCGATGATTGGCTGTATACGTGCTCTGCGGTAAAGCAGATGCAAGGGCCTTGTTCATAAATAGTGCGGCAATTACTCGAGTAAATACGGTATTTTACACAGGCAGCCAACCGAGACGAAACCGCCTGGATGGCACGGCTACCCAAACATGGCACCACATGGAGAAAAAGCCTGGAAGCTTCGTTGAGATGAACACCATCAAGCAGATTCAGCAGATCTGCGCATCTGTTGTACCATATTTAAGTAACAGCCGAAACCAGATGGTTTGTTTACGTGTTTTCTTTTTGTGCATAGTAATGACAGGTAATTTTTATTGTGTATATGGCCAAGCGCCTACATTCACAAAATGTTTAGTATATTTGATGTATTACGTAAAATCACTTTTGCGAAATGTTTAAGTTCGCTACGTTTTTCAGCTTATTCATACGACTTATTTTTACGACTGACTCGCGGGCGAGAACACCTTACAGTAGTGGCGTGGTTTCCGTAAAAAACAAGCAGCAAACTAAATTTAAAAAGTCTCCCCTTCATGTGTGTTTTTTTTTTTCGAACTTAATGTTACTATTGGGTATCTCTGTACTCCGAGTATTCGAAAAGAAATGAGGAAGAGAAAACGATGCCAAACAGCGATCCAGAACGAAACGCGGAACAAAAAGAATGGTATGGAACTAGGAATCAAGAGAAGTGAGACACACATTTGAGAAAAAAGAAAAGGTTTGGTGCAACCCAAACGCCGGGTGCATTACTAATTCAAACGACAAAAAAGCAATAAGCTGACTCAGCCGCGGTGAATGTTGGGGGTAAGAGCCAAGCCAAAGAAAGGCAAGTCAGAAAGCCTTCACTCCAGACCATTCTAAAATGAAATATCAAAATTTAAAAAAAATTACATCTGATGCAGTTTTGCTTTAGTTAGGATAAGACGAAAAGCAGCTCCCCTCCGGTGCCAGCCCCGACCATCTAGTTCTGGACTTCTAGCTCAGACCCCGGCTATTCCCCTGGGTTTAGAGTTCCAGTCCCTCAACCTCTCTTTCTTGGCTCCACCGTGGAGTGCTCTAATTCCTTTGACTCCAGTCGAGACAGAGTGTATGCCCGCTTTTATTTCGGTGCCGAGAACAAAGGTATCATAAAGTGAAGGCAAGATGAAAAAAGAAATCCGGGGATAAAAGGAGGGCGAGCAGTCAAGGAAATAATCGCGCGGGGGACCCCCAGGCCAAGCCTTGACTAGGCCTAAAACAGAACCACGTTACCGTTCTTTCTTCTTGCCTTGCTGTCTCGTGTGTTCAGGGGGGGGGGGGGGGGATGAGTAGGCTTCGAGACAAGATAAAAAGTGTCTTTTGCAGCCAGAAATATGGAAAACTGCAATTCACCTTCCCCGTTTCTACAGAAGATCAAACAACTGATTCTTTTTAGAGAAATACATGGAAATGGCAACAAGAGGAAGACTGAAAACTAAAAAGTAAAATTATGAAAGATAAAGCTATCCAAACTAAGATGGCATCATGTAAAAGTCAGACAAATTATAAACAACGCCGCCATATTGTGGACAATAAATTAAGATAAATTCATTGAGAAAATCACTTTCCCTTTTACAACACGTCTCAAATATCGAGCTACGGTGGCTTTTCTTCTCACCTCAATCATCCCCTCGTGTTTTTTTTTCGGTGTAAGTAGCAGATAATTGTGTAGAATTTAGGTCCCTTGAGCCTTCAAAAGCTTAAGCTCCTAATTTAAACATTGCCTTTAGAGACATTTTTGTCTGGCTTGCGTAGTACTACGCATACTTTTGTCAAGAATGAAAAAAATAAACATAATTACACAAAAAAGGCAGTAAAGTATTTTTTCGATTTACAAATGTAGGTCTAGAAAATAAGACGATAGGTACTTCTACATAACAAGTTTAAATATCAACGTAAGTTACTATTTTAAGACAAATAATTAAACTCACTAGACAATTTCCGAAATTCGGACTGACCACTTTGATCACTATCATTATTTGAGGAATGGCATATGTACTACATACTAATGGCGGTCTTCTGGTTACTGATGATAGAAGACGTTCAAGATGCTCCGAAGTAGAGGATGCGAGGCCAATACATTCCAGATGATAGTACGACGTGACGCAGCAATTGAATAAAAGAGCTGTGTAAGCGTTTATTTATAACTCGGGTCCAGTCAATCTGTTCGTTGCACATAATCAGCTTTACAGCCACATGACGTATAACATTTTATCACGGCTTCAGTGTGGTTCGGTGCTTCGTCCTTACCTGTTCTATATTCATTATCATCGAAACTGAGAGATCCGGAAAGAACTGCAAGGTAAAACACACATTCTCGACTGCCGTTAACTAGCGAAGCTGATGTTGCCCAGCAAAATATCTACAAACCACAGGACGATCACCGCCATTAGTACGTACGTAAAATGTAAACTGCTATTTGAGCGACCAGATGGCACTGAATTTCAAAAAGGGTCTGTTACACCACTGAATTACATCCAGGTTATTTTCAGGTTCTCCTTATTTTTTCAAGCATATTTTCTTTGTTCGTTCACCCTTAGCTCCTTCGCTGATCGAAGTTGGGCAGCCGATAAAGCAGGACTGCGATCTTATTCGAATCAGTACACGAGGTTTGGAGTTTCTTGACAAGCAGCATAGATTGCTGGGGGATCTACGTCTATGATTTGATCTGCCGTGCGCGCGGGTGCGCAGAGGGAGTCGGTTGTGGGCGTGCACAACATCGTTCGTATTCGGCTCTGCAGCTGCTAGAGGAAGAGCTCGCTCTTAATAGAGAGTTTTAGTATGGCGTATAGCAGAAAACGCCAGCGCTGTGCGTTTGCGTTAGCGTTGCGTGCTCTACACTGGGCATGCGTTGTCGTCGTCATGCGCCAAGTCGAGACCGCTGTTTAAGCTGCACACGGTCCAGCGCAGTGTTGAATGATGGAACACTACACTGCGCTAAGGCACGGTGCTTGCGCTCGCTCGTATACGCAATACTAAAACTCGCTAATGAACGCATTCACCGTTGGCGCCTTATCACCAAAAGAGCAATTATACCACTCGAAGAAATTAGGTGGATCTTGATCGCCAAACTTCACAGTGGTCAACAGGTGCTGGACGCGTCGTCTTTCTGGCCCCTGGTCTTCGCTCTTTATGATCGTGTTCCAGAAATGCTGCTCCTTAGAATATCTTTTTTAAATCTGAAACCCAACAAATCACCTGGGATCGATGGCATCTTAGTTAATTATTTGCGCAGAAATTACGAAATAATTAAAACTGTTTTGATCTATCTTTTAAAAAAATTGATCTCTAATAGCGTCATTCTATTAAAAATAAAAAACTGCGCTGGTCATTCCGTTGTTCAAGGGTGGAGAGCGAAATAAAAATTACCGTCCAATTTCGATCTTACCTCGTCTTGCTAAGATAGTAGAGAAATATTTGTGGCGAATCATGACAAGCTTTTTAGATAAACACAGTATTCTCTTCCCTTATCAGTACTGATTTTTACAAGGCCGAGGTACCCAAATGCTCCTGGAAGATTTCTATGATGAGGTTAAATTACCTTTTAAACACAATCAAGTAACCTGTTCGATTTTTTTTTTTACGTTAGGCAAAGGTTTTTGATGGTGTTTGCCACCGTATTTTATTGACAAAGCTTTCAATATTAGGTTTCCGTGGTTCTTTTCTACGGCTGCTGGATAACTTTCTGCGAGATAGGCGTCAGTGTGTCTCGGTTGGACAGTTTCAAAGTGACTTTTCTCTTATCAAAGCTGGTGTTCCACAGGGCTAAATTGTAAGTCCGCTTTTGTTTAAAATATATGTTAATGATCTTCATAGGGTTGTGCCAATTTTATTGTTTCAGTATGCCGATCATACTGTTCTGTTGGCCAGAGCGTCGAACTATTTAGAAGCCATTTCTGCTCTACAATCCGCGGCTATTAAAGCTGTGGACTGGTTTGCTGCTAATTTAATTTAAATTGTTTCTTCTAAAACTCAACTTATTTATTTGTCACAACCCTCTAAATATGTTTCTCTGATTTAAGCTTTACTGTGGCATACGAGAGATTGTTTGCCTTGTGATATAGCACCTGTAAAATATAAATCTTCTGTAAAATACCTCGGCGTGTTTTTTGACAGTGACCTTGCGTGAACTCTCACCTTTCGTATGTTTGTAAGAAACTTTGTCCAGTATGTTGTATATTGTATAATATCCGATATTTTGTGCTTTTTAGGTCCGAAAAAAGGATGTTCATGCGCTTGTACATTGTGTGCTTCGGTATGGTATAATTCCATACTTTCATTGTGCTCTTCGTTGGCGAGATAGAATTAACTGCCTTTTACGTTCTTCGTTTAAAATGTCCTATGACCTATGTCTAGAGATGGATGTCGATGTATTTAAAATACTGGATTTTCCTAACTTTAGCTTGCTTTTGATAGAAACTATTTTACACAGGTACTATTGACCTAGCAAATTTAACGTGAATTTTCCATCCTTGTCAGACGCAGAAAGTTCTGGAACGTGCCTCATTTTCATAGAAAATATGAGTGCAATCTATTGCGCATAACCGGCCTGCATTACTGAACAAGTTCATTATAGACCACAATGATATTCACTGTTTAATAAAAAAGGATGTACGCGTTTGTTTTATTGAGAAAAAGTGTTGAGTATAGTAGTTGTTGTTTTTACCCTGCCCTGCAAGTGCAGGTACACCAGACCCGGACAAGCTACCTCATGGAAGCTTTTTGTCTGGTGCCTTCAGCGAAATATTGCTGAAAATAAATATTACTTACTTACCAAGCCCCGTACATTCCATCGCGTCATCTTACACCGAAAGACCCTTAATGTACACCTCGATGCTCAACAAAATTTGAAAAACGAATTCGTAAGTATTACGTACCAGCAGTCTTCAACAAACTTCCTTTTGCAGTTCATAACATAAAAACAAAATACATGCTGAAAATGTCTGAAGAAGTATTAGTTTCTAATAGTGTTTAATTAATGTTATGTTTTTGCTTGTGTGCGCCATTTTTGCTGACTATATCTGTGCGGTTTTTGTCTCGCTGAGTACCAGACGCTGCCAGACAAGCCCGACGTGGCTTTGGCAGGTCTGATTCCGTACCTTTCTTCATTTCAATCCAGACATGTACGCAACGCGTTACCAAGTAACGGAGAGTTGCCAGCCCATCTGAGCTGCTTGGCCGCGATAACGAGTAACGTATTTAGTTACTTCTCTCCGAAAAGGAACGGAGATAACGGTATTTAGTTACTTTTTAAGGCAAGGTAACGAGTAGCGGTATCTCGTTACTTTTGAGGAGTAACGTGCACAACACCGCTTTAACGGCCTTGTTTGTCATTCTAGCCCTGGTATGTGTTTATGGCGACAAAGGCAGATGGAAAGCCCGAAGAACAAATAAACAGTATGATACAACAGCCAGCAACATGTAGCCGCTGAACACGTCGGTCGAGACAGTTCGACTGACGTGTCCAGCGACAAAGCGACCGACTGTACTGAACTCCTGCAGCTGAGATTGTCCTTTCACTAGCGAGGCACCAATCCAGGTTCGTTATTTGAATCTCCTGAGTACCGGGTACGGACCGAATGTAAACCCGGAGGTCAGCAAACACGGGAAGGCACATAGCCCCGCTACCCGCTGTCCTCAATGAAGGCGCAGTTCCCGAAGATTCACCAGCTCTTGCTGAAGCACAACACTGGATTCCCCTCCGAGCGCGTCAGTAGAACGACGCTTCAGCGTCACCGGAAATGTATTTTCAAGGAAGCAGGAAACACCGACTGATAAACTTCGACAGGCAGCGAAGCTGCTTAAGGGCAACGACTACTAAAAAGAGAAACAATAAACCATGAAACAAAAACAGTTGTGTGTTTGGTCGTCAAAAGTAACGTGAAAAGTAACTCGTTACTTTTGAGGTAACTCACGTGTTCCTTTTGAGAATCGGTAACGAGTAACGTATTTAGTTACTTTTTGAGCGAGTAACGAGTAACGGTATTTAGTTACTTTTTTGGGGTAACGTGTACATGTCTCGATTTCAAGTAATAAAATATTATTATCGTTAATGCTATTTTATTATTATTTTTACCAATAATATATTATTATTTATGTACCAAGGATCTAAACGATTGCTGGTTTTTGTTCGAACACTTTTTCGCTTCACGTTGAAAGGAGGTCCGCTTTCTGCGCTTAAATGTTGTGATTACATCTGTCGTGGGTGCTAATATCAGACCATTAGGTAACATTCAGCTATACTTGTTCTACCACCAGTCTAGATCACACTACTCCTTCGCATTTCTTCTGTAGCCTTGGAATCAATTTTTATAGAAACTACTTGTGCTTTCGTGTAAGGAAAGGAAGGGCATCTTCAGATATTGATTAATTCCAGCCGCCCACAATTAGCCAAAGTAGCCAGGTTGCACAGTCCTTTTGAACCAAGTATTAATATTTAGGTCTCAGAGTTTGCGGTCTTAAAAGCTCGAAGAGGCCAGGTTAGAGCCAAACTTCGAATCTCTTGGCCAGAGTTTGGGTTTCTTGGCCCTAACTCACCAAACAAGCGCCAAAGTAAGGTTTGGTTGCTGGTAATCTAACTTTCACTCTGGCTTCTTTTTTTTTATGGGGTTTAAATTGCCGTGCTACTGCCACTGTTAGGCTTCTACTCTGGTCGTTTTGTTTTCACGTAGTAGCCATGTGCCTAAATTGCCGAACGAATGCCAGATTTATGCTTCACTGCTGGTTTATCGGTTCATACGTGGCATCTTTGGATCAAGTCTATCACTTTGGCAACTATGAGGCGAGCCATAGAAGAGCCAGAAAAACGCTAAAGAGAAGTATTCTGGTACTAACTAAGGCCTAGGAGAAAATCAATATTAGGCCCAAGTGAGGCCCGCAGGATTTCCAAGCTCGTGCCAAGCTAGGCGTTTCTCTCGCGTGCCATCCAGGCAAAGACCCTCCAAGCAAACAGGAGTATCTCAGTAGTAAATATATACAAACATGAGAGCCCACTTCACCACTTTTGCCATGGATGTTTCCTAGATATTCGCAGTCATCTACAAAAACTACAAAAAGCAAGCCGCACAAACGGAAAACAGAGAAACGCGCTCGCTCAACGACTCAACATCCCTCCGTCGCTGCCGCGCATGAAATGATGCCTACTTAGCAAAGAAGTTTGGTACATACACCAGCTGTCCAGGCTATTTGTGTAGGGAAGGGGGTGAAAGAACATGGCCCTTTTTCTTCGACGTTCCGAAGCTCGCCGAAGGTTGCAAACACGAGGCCGCGGGTGCAAACTAGGAACATTCGTCCTAATTTCACAGCAAACACCGGAGCCGTTGAGAGGCTGCACCCTTAATTTGATACGCGAAGAGGGAAGGCTGTAAACGAGGGGACGGTCAATGGATTCCCGTCAGCGTGCAAGAGCAAGCCCGCCCGGTCCCGACGCCCGCCCTTTGCAGCAGCCCCCCTTTCTGTCAACAGTCGATGCTCGAAAGAAACGCAATCGTGAACACCGGAGCTAAACCCGTGCGTCGAGCGGCACTAATGGGCACCGCCGAGCTCACGAGACGGGAGCAACTTCAACCGCGTAAGCCTATTGGGGAGCCGATGGCCGTTTAACAAGAAATACAGGAGGAAAAAAATAGACTGAAAACCTAAACTGCTGTCGTCTAATTTTGGCGGCAAAACTGGGAACACTTGAGGGAAATGGTGGTCGGCTTTTCAGGGCGAATTGTTCTGCGTATTTCTCGCGTCTGAGCGTGAAGATGACAGGAGCAGTAAAGCAAACAAGTTTTCCTTTGTCGAACCTCCTAAAGCTGCCGCCCAGCTTGCGTCTGCCATATTCGTGGAAAACTGTCTCGTATTTCGAAATTAACCTACGCTTTTTTTAGTTTAGTTTAGCTATTGGAGAGTTTTAGGATAGGAAGAACCACATGCACTGAGGTTGTGCGCAGGGCGACGCCACAAGCTGTTGGGCCCCCTAATCAAAACTCTCTAAGGTCTAATCATATTTCTCGCCCACCACAAAACTCAAGTGGGCTGCGCCCGCTGCCGTAATGCTGATTGGCTGCAAATGCCGAGTCACCCTCTCTCGACTCTGTACTCCAATCAGTGCTTCGCATCAAATTGATGTCCAGCAAAGCGCGTTGTCCTTTTATAGTGCGAGTGGAGGATAGTATAGGCGTTTTGTTTTCAGGAAAGGTTTAGTCGGGCACAAAAAGCAAGTACTTTTAAAGGGTATATCATCTTACTTTTCAAAATTCAGTGGCCTTGGCGCCGGGATGCTTTTGCGAAGTTCGAACGGCCGAACGCGGGAAGACTCGGGTATTTAGCCGAAATTATTTGCAGGGAGGAAAAACCTTCTTTAATGTTCTTCCGAATTCAATTTATACCCCAATATCCAGAATATTTAATGTAATATCTTAGAAGGTCATCCGGACAAGTCGTCATAGTGGCACATTAATTACTTTTAAGCAAAACAAAAAGCGAGCGCAAGATGTTGCAAGGGCAATTCACAAAAACACGCTTTCATCATGGCAAAATTAACGGTCGTAAAGCAGATTAGCCGTATTTTAATAGATTTCATTTTTTCAACAAAGTTTTTGGACGTTCGCATTTGCCCTGGAAACGACACATTTCGAGTTTAAGTGGATTTTAACCGGGTTGTTGGCCACTCGTAAACATTAAAAGCGGCTAAAGATATCATAACCGGCCGCAAACTGTATCATTTACAAATAGCACATATATTAAGCATACCTGCGTCAACGACCTTTTTATGCACCCGGTATCTCAATTAATACATCAATCTCGCCGGCACACCTGCAAGCTTGTTGTCTCAAAAAGGGCAAACGTATTGCACGCAAACAGGCACACTATAAATGGCAAAGAGACGTGCGAAGTTTCTTCATCCCGACGCCCAACCTAAAATACTCACCTCTCGATAGAAACGGGGCAGCGATACCAGAAAGCCTCAACCTCGAAGATGGGCGACGCTGGGACACAGGGTGTGAGCGACCCTCGTGTGAGCGCCCTAAACCAGCGATGATCCTATAATGTACAGGTCCGGGTCCCTCGTCGTCTTGCCCCACTGGAAGTAAAGTAGTGCGCCTAGATTTCAGAGTGTTTCTAACTGTTCGATCGAGGTCCCCTGGATCATAGATCGCGGTTGCAGTACCAGCTACGAGGAGGTCACGGAAGCGGTGATTGTGTCAGCGTTTCCGCCTTTAAGCACGCTTTCCCCCTCGCCTTGCGACAATTCAGTGCATGCGCAATTGCAACCAATCGGCGCCAGATGCGTCCGCCCTATAAATTGCAAATGCTCTCCAAGGTTTAAGTTGCTCCCCTCTCAAATCTGGGCTACCGAAGGACAGAAGTGAATTCCGAAGGAAGAGCTCGCGTAGGTGCGAGCAAACACGCCGACCGCTCGTACAGTGGGAAACGTCTGGGGTATTTCCTGAGATCTACCTTCGTCTGAATCAAGGGGCGGACCATCTTCGGGGATCTTATGACGTATTCCGCGGTCTAGTCTAGGGAAATTCCCAAAAGCCCGGTCAAGAAGGAGTGAATACTGGACTATTTAGGTGCGCTTCGAAGGACATTATCTCCGCGTTTAGTGGGCGTTATGGTGTATTCGCACGACGGAGTTTCTTCCCGAGGAGAAGAATAAACGTCATCGAGTTTTGAAGTCACGTGCTCTGCGTCACGCGAATTTCGCTGATCCCCCGAGCTCGCGGTGTGCTCGCGGGGACCCGAGGAGAACCTGTGACAGGCCTAAAGAATATCCTTCCCGTGCCGTTTCCTTCTTTCAGCTCTATGAAGTACTCGGTTTTCTCCGGTGATAAAGATATCTCGTGCGAATACACCATTAAAAACAAAACGTATACGGTGCCTCAGTGCTTAAAGGTTGGCATAAATACGCGCGCCTGTAGGGGAAGCGTTTTCGGAAGCGTGCGGTGTGGCGCCGGCGAATCAGCTCGAGGGATGACGTATAGGGACCTTTGGTTGACGGCAAAAACATGAAAAGCCTAGATTTAGGATAGTTAGAAACTCAAACCATAGATAGCGTTTTCAGTTTAATTGCAGCCTCTTCCTGGGAAGAATGGTCGCAAGCTCGCATACGTTGGGTCGTTGTGCAGCGAGGAGGAAAGCGAACGGAAAAGTGTAGACGATCAACTCTTTCTTCGCCAACTTTAGTACGTACAGCAAAGTCAGTCCACAAGCCACGTCACCTCGATGGAGCAGTTGAAAACACTTGACAATTTAGGCCCACTGCCAAAACTATCTCGCCGATTGGCTTGTTCACATATAAATGAATGAACGAATGAATGAACGCTTTCTTGTCTTCTTTTTACTAGGGCAAAAAGCTTCCACAAGAGCGACTTCACTGAGCCCTAGCTCCAAGTGGCAGCTACCAACATTCAGCAGCTGCCTAACGTTGACATGCGCCCGTTAGTCTAAAATGCAGTAGTACACATTATATGTGCCCGTGAGCCGAAAATGTAGTACATTACAAGTACAAGTTACTCAGCTTTGCATGCGGGGGTTATCGTTACTTCTGTCGAAAAGTGAGTGATTACTTCACTTACAGCGTTACCATGTATTGTCATGCTACCCAGTCCATATACATATTGCCGCGTGAGGATAGCTGAGCCCAAAACGTGTCCGACTCCCACGCCCCTGGCTGGGTTTCATCCACGCCATCTCTTTTTTTATCTTTTCTTTCGTTTGCATGACTGGAATATTCCAAATGACTCGAGAACCTTGCTGTTTGATTGAGCTCGTACAGTTCTAGATACCCACGCGCTTACAAAGGGAGCTTCGCATGGCTGCTTGAGGCAGTCGTCCTTCCGTCACCGTCAAAGTATGCACGGTCTTTGTTATTTTATGTTTCTCGGAACAAGTTCGCCACATTAGACTTTCATTTTAAGTTTTAATAATCAAGTTTATGTCTTTATTCGTTACATTTTTGGTGGAGGTGCGAGCTAAAACAATATATACTCACGATGCCTCGAACACGATAACTCCGAAGACGACGACCGTGAAGGCGACGTCTTCAAAAACATCCGAGGATGCCTCTAACTGTGACATCAACGACGACCTCAACTACGCCCGCAAAAACCACCCGGAATATGAACTCAACAGAGTACCTGGCTACGACCTCGAAGATGACATCATTTCGAGGACGACGCCGACGATGAAACGTAGAACGGCTCCAAAGACAAACCCCGGCTACGACGTCCATGACCGATCCGACTACGGCCTCGACGACAAGCAGGTTTTTCGATATTGACAACGAGATTGACGACGACACTGACGACGACACAGGCGATGAACGACGACATCGACGACGATCCCGAGTACGACTTCGAAAGCAACCCTGACGACGACTTCGACGGCGACCCGGACGATGACTTCAACGACAACCTCGACTACGAACTTGACGACGACCTTGATCGCGAACCCAATGACGATACCGACGACAAGTGTGATGTCGACCACGAAGACGAACAGGACGACGACGCACGGTTCGTCACTCAAGGAGCGGAGGAAGTCCGCCATCTTGGCCGCATTTTAATTCAAGCCGCCACCCCTGCTGACCATGGCCGGTACAATCTTTGTCGCCACGACGCCCAGTTCCAGCCTGACTACCAAGTGTGGGTCTGAACACCAATTCCTAGTCACAGCGAGGGACTCTTAAATTGGTGCTTCGGCCTCAAGGTTGTTCGCTACCTGAGGGACCTTAACTGCAAGCCGTTTCCCGATGGAGCAGGGACGTTGTAAAACGGTTAAAGTGCAGGCGAGTTGGTGCAAGTTATACACGATGATTGAAACCTCAGACTGTGGTTTGAGAAGCGGAAACTCGTGAAGGAGGGAAAAAGGGACAGACAACGTTTCAAACTCAGCTTTTTGAGACGACCTGGGTTTGAGACGTTGTCTGTCCCTTTTTCGCGGGGAAATTTTCCCACTAAATTTAGCGCAAGAATTTCCCCGTTAATTTTAAAGGAAAAAAAGTTCCCGCTACCTTTGGCGAATTAAGTTTCCCCGCTAAATTTAGCAGGCAATTCGATGTTACGTAACCTCAACACCAATTCAGTTTCCTCACTAAATTTAGCGGGGCAAATGATGCCAGGGCTTCGTGTCACGTCACCCGTGAACAAATTCAGCGGCAGGAGGAGAGGAGGAGAGGAAGGGAAGGATCAGAAGGGAAAATGAGGAGAGAAGCAGGGGAGAGGAGGAGTATGGTACGGGGGAGGAGGAGGAAGGCATACCCTCTTCTGCTCCTCAAAAGCTGCACTCTGGTTTCGCACTACAGAGATTTGTAAGCGTATTTAATATTTTTTCAAGAGGGGGGCAATGCCGTGTGCGAATAGCTGAGTCAGAAACGTGTTCGACTCCCACGCCTCTGGCTGGGGTTTCATCCCCGCCATCTCTTGTCCTTTTTATCTTTCTTTTGTTTTGCATCACTAGAATGGGTGACTCGAGAATCTTGTTTGTTCGATCTCGGATACTTCTAGATACCTACGCGCTTACAAAAGGAGCTTCGCATGGCTGCTTGAGGCAGTCGTCCTTCCGTCGCCATCAAAGAACGTACGGTTTTTGTTACTTTATATTTCTCGAAACAAGTTCGCCGCATTAAACGTTCATTTTAGGTTTTATTAATCAAGTTTATATTTTTATTCGTGACAATATTAGACATCTGAAAAATCAACTGTGCACAAATGCGATATATTTAGAAATGTACCGAAATGCTACTTCCAATTTTCCATATCACGAGTGTTCGACGAAATTTTGGTTGCAAGTGTGTTCACGCACATCAGATCCCTTGCAAATGCCATGGCCTCCCGCCATCACACATGATGACAGGAACGCACAGATAAGGCGGAGTATCCTTCGTTCTGTCACAGTATACACTCTCCCCCAGCGGCAACAGCTCGAGCTCATCTTCCGTTGAACCTAATTACTTGCATCCCGTTCACACGCACTCCTTCAAACGAATTATTCACCCATGACAACTAGCAGCTTCTTCGCGATGAAGCTGCGGGGCCCTCGATTGACAAGGGGGAAGCCATCCAGGAAAAGCATAAAAATTAGGCACCAAAAGACACCTAGAGAAAGAGAAAAAGAAGACTTATTTTCTCCCAGCGCCGCGTCTCAGGCCAATACCACGTAATAGGAGGACTGAGCCTTTTCCCCGAAATCGTCATCACTAGTGGTGAGACTTATCAATGCAGAATGCTGGGCAGTTGGTTTTAGGATATCAAGGGCATGGTAGCGCTTTTAGGCGAGGACGGAGAAGAGACTAGAAACACGCAAGCGCTCGTGTGTGCCTAGCCTCTTCTTCGTCCTCGTCTAAAGGCGCTACAATGCCCTTGACATCCCTAATGGATCCACGCAGCGGCGCCTAGCGCGTGTCCCCACTGGCGCTTTTTTCGCCATCTCACAACAAGCGCGACGCAATCACGCGGCAACACCAAGACGGACGCGTCTGCCTCTTTGCGATGAAAGCTTCATCGCGCTTGCCGCTTGCGGCGGGTCGGGGATCTACTAAAGATGACGTCATGCGAAAGCCTTGTCTTCTAGTTGGTATTGCTCCGGACCCCTTTGGGACCCAAACCCCAGTTCGGATCTCTGATCACGACTAAAAGGCTTAGGGGTAAAGGGAGCGGCGAGGCGTCGGCCGTCTCCGGACAAGGCGCTTCCTCGACTCATCAATCTATCTGGCGTCCGGCAGCGAGACTCGCAAGATTCCATTACCGGCACTAATGAATCAATAACACGCGCTGCGAGGAAAGCTCGCCTACCGGACGGCAGTGGCAGCTTTCGGAGAAGATTGGACTGCCGTCCCCGAAAGATTCGTTGGACAGAAGTTTCGCGCTTCCTTCTTGGCTTTCGCAACTCCCCGTTTCTTTATTGAATGCTCCGTCATTCGGGACGCGTCTTCGAAGCAGCTTGTGAAGAAAATCAACTGGCCAGTTTTGACACTCTGATTGGAGCCTTTCAATGGACGTTCTTGGCGACGTCCATGACCAAGAGCTTCGCTGTTGTCGCAGTTAACGATTGCACAAACGCTCATTGTGACGTCTTTATTTAGATTTATTTTTCTCTCATCGACTGAAATCACCTCAATGTCATAGTGGTTACTGTCAAGATTTTGAATCAAGAATTTAATGGCAACAGGCTTGCATTGTTATTTTTGCACATACCATCGAACATGTAGCTCACAGCTGATGGCAAGTAGTCAAAGATTACAACTCATGACATCACGGGGAGGAAATTTCTGGTCGTGACGTCAGGAACGGAAAGCATAAAACGGTGCCACCGAAATTTCTCGACGCTAATATCGCCAGTTTTAAGGGCGGAGAGAGGGAGACAATGGGACCGAGTCTTAGATAAACAAGCCTGAGTGATTTACGCGCTTGCTTTGCGCCGGTTCCAGTGATTTGCTTATCCCGTAAGCGTAAGCAAATCCGGGAGCCGGCTAAAGGTTAGTGCGCGAATCACTGATGCGCGTTTATCTAAGCCTCCCCACCCTCCGTCTCTCTCCCCCCCCCCCCGTAAACCAGGTCATATGACGCCCATGAAAACGCGCCAAGTAGTGTGCCCAAATCGGTGAATAGATTTACTCAGCACAACTTCGATTAGGCCAGCTTACTTTCCTACGTAACGTCACACTAAAGGTCTGATAACGGGCAACGCTAATCTTGATTCGCTGCCTCTCTCACATTTGTTATCATATTTCCGTGACCTCGTTGGTGCGGCCAAGGGTCAGCGACGACCCGACATATATAGTTACGTTTAGTGTTGTGGAGAGTGAACAGTGACAAGGCCTTGCACCTGTGCGGTGTTGATTTACTCCACAGGCTGTTTCGAATGCGTGTCCGGGGAAGTACAGTTCCTCAATTTGATATGTTTCGATCGAACAGGCTTTTTTGTTGTTTCTTTTGTCGGTGGTATACTTCGTCGTTTGAGCTGTTTTCGTCGTGTGTAACATTTACCGGCGAGCCCAATTCCCTACGTTAGTATTCCGAGAGACTGGTTCTTCGCTTCATCTACTTCTGCGCTCCGCGCCGGCTTAATAAAGGCAGGGTTCACGGCAGAGGGGAGGATGGATATCAGAGGAAAGAAAATAAAGTTTCAATACACACTTCTCAAAAGTACGCACCATCTGGTAGTGGCTGCGCCATTTATTCGAATTTTGCTATTGTTCAGTCACGTGCTCTGAGCATGTATTGAACACGAGGGCTGCGTCAGCGTTCGGTGTAATTTCGGCTCAGCTTGTATTCGAAACCGAGCGCTGCGTCATCATTCGGCGTGAGCTCGGCTCAGCTCGTATTGGACACGAGGGTTGCGTCATTGTTCGGAGCGAGTTCGGCTCAGCTCGTATTGAAAACCGAGCGCTGCGTCAGCGTTCGGCGAGAACTCGGATCCAATCGCACGCTTCGTGACCGAGCAATGGCGGCCGCCAATGTTGCTCGACGGACTTTTGAAAGGGACTCCAGGCCACGTGAAGTTGACTAATTGTAGGGCAATAATGAATCCACGTGGCTCTGGGGTTCCCAATGTTGTCAACCCGAGCCACCGTGCCATTCATTGCTCGAGTCTAAACAAATACAATCAGTTGTTTTTGTTGTTGTTTTCTTAGCAGACACATTTTAGAATTGTTTTGTTGTCTGTTTATTTTGTTTTTTTCGCCAACAAGAAAGAACAATGATTTCAATATATTGAGGTCTGGAATCGTGCCATTGAAGCTATCCGTGTGGTGTTTAACTTATTGGTTCTTCACAAGTTTTCTACACAATTCAACTTCTCATGCAGAAAACAAAAGAGCTAAGAAATCCGATGGACGGCTACGGAGGGCTCTAAGGTTCCGTTGAAAAGTACAGGATTTTCTACGCACCTGTTCTATTTGTGCCAGGAGTCAATGAGCGGAATTGCTTGTGCTGATGGAAAATCGAGTCAAGGTACAAGATTACGGATCAAGGTTACTATGATTGACTGCGCACTTCCTAGACGCAATGAGTGGGGTGCTTTATGAGACCTAATGGTTATTATACAGGCTCGTAGCAGTTTCACATAAATCGAGACTGTTTTTCTTTGGCACTGCAGCTGGATGGGGATTGCGTTAAAAAATGTATCTGGGTCAAAAATCGAAACATATATAAATTATTGGCAACGGACGATTTTTTTTTTTTTTGTGCGGCAGGAAGTTTTTTTGTTTAAAAATGTCGTTGTAAGCATGTGAGCACCGGCAAAACAAAAAACGAGAGCGATATCAGGAAAGCTTTAAACAAGCGTGTGAGTATTCGATAGCATATTGGGTTTAGGAGGAATGCCACCAAATTTCAATAAGTGGTTTCTTTTGAGTTCGACCAGACTTGTCGGGGGTAAAGGGAAAAAGGGAGGGGGGGTCTTCAGAATTTTTTGAATCAAATATATATGATATCTAAAGCCCCAGGATGACAAAAATTGGAGCAGCGACCCTGAAGACTAAAATCTGTCATTTTTAGCTCGTGTTTCTGTTGTGCGTCCTCCCAAACGCCCTTTCAGTGCCCGCGTACAGACGCCAATATGACGCTGAGAGACTGTAGTTTATGCACGTGGATCCTGCATTTTGGGACGCCATAGGACACCGCTTCACTGCAGAGGAGCGCCGCTTCTGTGGGCGCTTCTCGTTGACACTGCAGCGCCCCCTGGCCGAGAGAAACCGGCCTATTGTCTCTACGTGCGTTTTATACTCAGATGGTGAGCCTTGTGAGGAGGAACTGAACATTAAAGGAGAGCCCGTGCATAAAATATTTTGTCTCGCACAACGACGACGGTCGAGAACCTATTCAATTCGGAAGGCCCCTCCGTTTGCTCGACCTGGAGTGGCTTGCTCGGGTGCCTTTGAACTACGCATGACGTAGATATAAAGAGTGACTGAAATGACCAGGTTCTATCTAAAATGGGTCATGAAAATCGGCGCCTACACGTAGCAATCTAAAATTTTCGTGAAAGGTGTATTTCACAGGTCAGTTTTTTCTTGTAGAATTTACAAAAATGGGGTCAAAAAACTTGCCAGGGTCTACGGCGGACGGCGACGCAGACGACCGAGTCGAGTGGCGGGTCACGTTTGGGGCACGTTTTGATAGACGACGTCGGGAGCAGCGTCGGAAGGTGTAGCCGACCAGCGAAAGAAAGCTGACGACACGCAGGCGAAATCCATCGGCAGCAAGCGCACAATCGCTATGGAAACGCGTTTTCTTTTTTCGCTTCAAGGTTTTTTTTTATTGTCTGCATTTGTTTTTAAACCAAAGGTACGTACAAAAAGATTATGTTCATTTTAGTAGATCACGATCGTCGTGATCAGTCAAGATAAGGAGGTAGCGCCATCAATCAATACTTGCACCAACTGGAAAGGGAAAGAATCCCTTTCCCTCGGCCGACCTCTCTTCTTACCACGCCAGAGCTGATCAAATACCACCCTGAGGAAAAGGCCTGCGCATGACGTCCTCGTCTTGGAGACGTCATGTGCTTGCGTCGTGCTCATCCGCTGCGAGACGCGCTGGCGCTGAGTGGATTCAGTGGTGAAGACATCGAAAAGAGAAAAGGGCGGAGGAGGAATGCGAAGGCCTTTTTTTTTTTTCTAGGTGCTTCTGGCTGCTTCATAGACTCCTCCTCCCTCCCTCCCTGTTGAACCTCCTTTCTGTTCATCGAAGAGCGTCGCTGAAGAAAACGATGTTCCAGAAGAGTATTTTTTTTCTTTTCCTTTACAGACTACAAAATGTAAAACGCGATTCAGGCGCACGGTGAAGAGATGCGAGCGGCGGCCGAACCTAAATAAACAATTTTGAGATCGCGGAAGTCATGTCAAGAAAGATGAATGTCCATTTGGAGTAGATTGTATCCTACTGATGCATTACAGGCTTTTGTTGTTGTTTTTCTGTTGTTTTTTTCCATGCAAGACGTTTTGTTTCTGAGTGTCTAAATTTCTCCGACATCACGTTTAATATTCTTATTGGCTTCGACCGGCGGCGCGGATCAAATATAAATGCTATACTCCATTTCACTTGGGTCTAAGCGCAGTGGACGATACGAGACGATAGGGCCAACCAAGCAGCGACAAAAGCGCACTTTTTGCACCTCATTGGGTCCCCCGGTGATGCACTCCGTGACGTCGCACCTTTGCCGCCATTTGATTATCTCTGTCGTTTTGTAGCGTACGCTGCGCTCGGATTTAAGGTAAAACGGAGTATAGTTCACATTTCTTTGATCGTCGATCAACCCAATGTCTCACCCTTATGTTGTTTTTTTTTAAGTATTGAGCGCGTTTTGTTTTGCCAGATTGAGTGAGTGCACGATGCTTGCTGGAAAAAAAAGGAGAGGGGAGGATGCGTATTTTGAAAAATACAACGTGTCTTCGTGCCAGGTGAATAGAAAACGTGTTCGTGCAAATAATTGTGTAACCGAACTTTGGTCTATGTACAAATTGCATACCGTGGTCCCCGGCTTGACGTCGAGAATATTTGACGAAATTTTTTAAGTGTAAGGAAGACAAAATCGCGGCTTAAGTTTGCAAAAGCTTCGCTTTGGAAAAGAATGAGCACGAGCAGAAAACGTAGCAAAAGTAAAATTTTCCCATCAAAAGCTTACATGTTCTAAAACCTGTATAAAGTTCCAGTTGGCGTTAGCATGTTTACACTTCAAAATTTACTGTCTTTTATTGTAATCTGGGCAACAGAAAGACGATTTTATTTTGCGGTATTTCACAAGCTACCGACTCAGACCATCCGGGTCTTGAGCAATTTCAGGTCAGGGTTATACAAACCAACCTACCGCCACACTATTGTTTCTAAAAAAAACAACTAATGTTTCGCCACGTTTTTTTTTTTTTTATACAGCGAAGTTGTATTTGATTCGTTGGTCGGATTTTTCGTGTCAGCGTCCTCACGGAAAAAACACCTTCAGCGATTGAAGCGAAATGTGCATACATCACCCATACAACATACATCACAGGGGCTCTAATCTCGTCAAACACAACGTTCAGGCCGAAGTTCACGGAGCGCACTGATTGGGCTATCACGACGATGACTTCGCACTTTTGTTGCCGGCGCCCAATCTGCGCACTTCGTGAGCTTTGGGTTCCAAATTTGTGTTTGACGAGTATAGGACCCCTCCATTCGGCTTCAATAAAGAACAAGCACAAAGCAAGCATTCAAACCACATAATTGATGATAAGTCGCTCCTGAGTGGTTTGGTGGCAATTTTCGTAGCCGGAGCTGCCGCCAAACGCTTTGTCTTTCAAGCACGAACGCATATGTGGCCGCACGTAGGCGCCCCCTTGAGTGTGCACACCATTTGTACACACGAGAACGACCGCACCCTCGATCTGTGTAAAGAGGTGTCGCTTTCGGGTTGTCAGAAAGTTTTGGCATTCGTGTCGTGTTGCAGCGTGGTGTGGTTGTGTTGGCGGAAGCATTCCTTCTTTTGATAATTTTATGCAACATGCCCCCCTGAGACGTAAGGTAGATGTCTAAGAACTGTTCCGTTCCCCTCTGTTTTACAACGGAGCGTAATAATGTAGCTACTTCATTTCAAGAGATTCCTTCCAAGCCTGAGCTACGGACACCGTGGTTGAAGAAAATCTCAAGACAAGGCACTGCAAAAGGTGGAATGGGTGCCTTCTTCTTGGTCGGTCATTTGTTCACTTCATTTCACTGAAGACGATATTAGGCGTGGAGCTAAAAGGAGCATGCTTGTGATCAGAAGCTGTGCCGTCAGTGTTTTTGGAGAATTTATCTTACACTCAACCAGCTCCCACCTCAAACCGAAAACGACTTGATGGCGATTCGCATGAAGTACCAAGCTCTTCTTTCTCTGCAATGCAACGAGGGTTGCCAAGTAAGATTAGAGCTTTTTCTCAGAGCACGTCTATACATGGCAGCCCCGCTGAAACTTCGGAGCGAGTCACCGACGATTGCGGAGAGGGATCAAGCTGATGTCAGTAAACCAGGTATCGAAGCAAAGGTTTATCAGAGTGAGTTTGACTTAAATGCCTTCAAGGCTCACGTAAGCAAATTGGAGAAGCTTCTCCAAATGCAAGCAAAGCGTGTTAGCGATATACTCGCTTTGCTCCGAACAGCGAACCACATTCGAGCACAACTAATAAACTACGAAGGCAACATCTTCGTTCAGTGTGTTCTGAAGATTGAACAAGCAGCACAGGAAGACAGGGGCACGATGCCTTTAAAGCAGCAATTTTTAAATTTTAGAAAGAAGCGTTCATCGTGGATTGAGTTCATACTCAGAGATTTTGTCTCATGGAAAGCTTGCTCGCGCAAAGGATACAATCACGTAAGGGAAATAAACTTGTTCAGTCTGCCCTGCCGTACTGTACACCAGAAGTATGTTGGATCATCTGACGGCGAGACTGATATCACAAGTCTTATTTTGTAGCGCTTGAATACAGAGCGAGCTGGACTACAATCTCAAAATGAGATATAACGCTCTCCCATCATTGACGAAATGTGAATTCAAGAAAAGGCCCCTCGATTGTCTTGTAAATGGGGCATGTAATTGCACGACTATGTTTACTACAGCTAAAGCAGGTCCGCTTATCGTTCATTAGGATAAGTGAAAAACATGAACAGGGTATTGTGGAAGCGCAAAGAAGAAACAGATTATTTAGGCATTAATTTCCTTTTCTGAACCACTCAAACACCGTTAGAGTATGGGTGACGGTTGCAATCTTACCACCTGCGTATGCTCAGCTAAAGGGCGGTTGTATTCATTTCTATGCAGCGCAAAGTCTGACTGCGGTGAAATGTATGCTCCGATTCACTTGCAGTCATATAAAAACACACAATAAAGCGAGCATCCAAGCAGGAAAACAGACAGATCGCCGCATTACACCCGTTCTCCAAGCCCGCACTCCATCCGACCGTCCGTGCTCCCTAGCGCCACCCCAATCGCCGCGGCCACTTTTACAAGTTTCGTTCCCACCGGGAGGGCGAGCGATGCGACAGGCCGGACGAGCGGAGAGCGACGGGGCGAATCAAGGGGCCGTGGCCAAACAATAGAGTTATTATAATGTACGCTAGAGGTTCAACTGGCGCTAGTGTGCTGCCGCAAATTGAAGCACACAGCAACCAGTCGAAAATTGACTTCCGGTAATGTATTTCTATGGGAAAAAGACGAGTACATATTCCGTCTGCGCTTGACTATAATAGCAAATATCACGAATAATTTGTATGTGCTAGGCACATTGGAACATTTCTCAACCACGCAGACGAAATAATTGGTCAGTTACGGTGTTTTTATTTGAAATTCGTGGCATGAAAAACCGTGCTAAAACAGCTTCATACATGCATTTATGTTCATTGTCGGACACTGTTAGCGCGAACACGGCGCCAACGCTTTCTAGCATGGAGGATAAACGTGCCAAACGAACGAAAAGCATAAGGAAAACCAAGAGAGACGGCACGAACTACGCAGTAACACTGAATAATTAAATCATTGTGCATGTCGACGATCCAAATAAATTGAAAGCCACGTAATATAGTCCGAGTTCCAATAAGTAAGTACTGCTTTATTCTTTCTGGTCATGAATATGTGCGACGATGCTTGTTCTAAGTTCAAACCATCACCCGCACGCTCCAAGTCTTTGCAAATAGGGAGAGGCCAGAGAACAGGTGCCAGATAAAAACTGCCCTACATAGGAAATATAAAAAAAGACACACCTTTTGTAGCCTATGTACTTTATTTTTTACGTTCGAATGTTTTTCTAACCGATCGTGAAGATGTGCACGACGGAGTCATTTTCATAAAGTGACAGGACGGGCATATTAGCAATGTAAAAGCGCCACCGGAATCCTAGCGAACCTTGAACACAGCCCACATTCCTTTCCAGCGTTATTTTGTTTAGAATCGTCGCTCATTTTAGAGCGCAGCTCTTAAGCGCCCGTTTCCGGCTTGTGCAGCGTCGGCGTCGCCGTCGGCGTAACTGCGCGGTGCATGATGGGTAAATTTCCCCGCTAAATTTAGCGGAAACTTTTCCGCTAAATCTAGCGGAGAATTTTCCCGCTAAATTTAGCGGAAAACTTTCCCGCTAAATCTAGCGGAAAATTTTCCCGCTAAATTTAGCGGAAAATTTTCCCGCTAAATCTAGCGGAAACTTTTCTCCGCCCCCCCCCTCGAGGTCACGTGACCCCCCCCCCCACCGCGGTCACGTGACCCCCCCCCCCGTGCCTTCCCCTTCTCCTCAAGAGCTGCGCTCTAATTCGGCGTTACAAAGACTTGTAAACGGCTTTCATTTTTTTACATACCTGCCATGGTACAGAGCTTTGGGCCTGAAATATAGCGAAGTTTAACATCGTTCAGTGGTAAAGAAAAATGATGTAACTAAAGCAATTACACTTTCACAATATTAATAAAGGTACATACTATACGGTACAACCGAAGTAACAAAAGTTATTTATGTTATTTTCCGGCGAAGAGACAAAATTCACGCGCGTTTTCCCATAGGAATGCACAGTCTTGACGAGTGTGGCAGAGGCCACCCTACAGAAAGTAAAAGATCACACAACCAGGAAAGTGACGCAGTCGGCACTGAGCAATATGAGGCCAGAGGTTGTACCATATGTACACAAAATGGCGCACAACCTCAAGAAGGTTGCGAACAGGTAAGAGTACCTCTCGTGTTTTCAGCGCCAAAGAAACTCGGCCAACTTTGCCCTCGAATTGCTAAAGAAAGCAGGAACAAGCGAGGATGTGTCACGAAGCACGCCAGGCGTGCTTCGTGCCACATGCGTCACAGGGGTCGTGTATGAAGTCCCCCTAACGTGTGGGAAATCTTACGTTGGACAAACGGGAAGATGCACGAATGACCGTTTAAGAGAGCACGCACAAAATTTAAAGACAAATGACGGGGCACATTTGCCCTCGCACTGTAGGGCCTGCAAATGCGAGCCACGCTTTGGCGATACCAAGATTCTCGGTAGAAGCAGAACTCAAAGAGCAAGCGAACTGCAAGAGGCATATTTTATCAAGAAGAGGGGACCCCAGTGCGTCAGCGACACGTCAATAGCATTGTATAATGCTGAGGTTCGTTTCTTTCGATAAATATAAGTAAACGGGTTTAGGCTCTTGTATCTCACGCATGTGTAGCCTGGGTGACGATAAGTGTATCAGATATATATATACGAGGGCCGTTCATAAAGTTCGTATTATTGTCACGAAGGAATAGAGATTCAGCAATCAAACTCGAGTAGGAGTTGAGACTTTCTCTACAGATTCGTCACCAAAAGTTATCCACTTTTTCTAGCGATGCACCACATGCCGGAGGCCATTGTTATAGAACTCCTCGTTTTGAGGGTTCAGGAATCGCTCCACTTCAGCAATCACTTGGTCGCCGTCCTTGAAATGCTTTCCTCTTATTTGGCCACACTGGAAGCGTCTGCGCCATTTAACCAAAGTGTCATAAACTGGGGTGTTGTCCCCGAACAACGCTCCCAGATTGGAATGAATATCCTTGGCATTGCTTCCCTTCAAATGAAAAACAACGGATCACTGCATGTGTTTGGCACCGACGGGCGGTGCCATTTTTGTTTCGACTCCCTAGCGGCGTTCCGAGCTACTATAGCATGCGATGTTTATACTGTGCGGAAACTAGAGGGACGCGCGCTCATGTTGATGCCTGTTTTGTTCCATGTTTTGTAATTTTTTGTGCCGATAATACGAACTTTATGAACGCCCCTCGTATATATGTACTTCCATCTTCCTTTTCCAAATACAGTTGTGAGTAGCGCCCGTGTTTGTCTTCTATCTTGTGTACGTCTTTTTAGCGCTTTTAACCATGGTTCAATACAGTCAACACCAACTAGCCCAAAAACAAGTTCTTTTATTGAATGCACAGGAGCACCGCAAAAGTAGACTGCTTGCTGTCTGCTTCAATTTGCCTCCCGGAAGTCGCATAGACACTAGGGCCAGTTGAACCTCTAGCGTACATTATTATAACTCTTTGGCCAAACAAACACCACCTAGAATATTGAGAGCCTGCGAAAATCCTCCTCTTTCTCCATGAAACGTCATCCGTCGGTTGGCGCGAACTCAGCAATTGAACCCGAGCCCGATGTTGATCGTCCCTCGACGCGTTGATTGAATGCGAGACCCAGCCAAATGCTGACGTAACACTCGAGTCCAATCTGTGTCTTCGTTCGATCGCATTGAGAATACGTGAAAATTCTAGTGCACAGGCTTTCATATTTCCTAGATGGTGTCGGCCAAACACCGAGCGTCTACAATTAGTCTCACCTAAAGTACGGATCACGTGGTCCGGACAAAAACACGCTATTAGCCGATGGCAACCAATCAAACAGCGTCAAGAGCGCAACGTCATGGTATTCGTCATGTTTTAGCATGTGTTCTATATTCGCTAAATCAATGAGGAGGGCCCAGAGATTTGCATTTTTATTATGTGCGCTCGTGGTTGTATGTCATCGTGTTTTCGACTGCGTTCTGACGCGTACGATTGAGCAAAGCATTACACTGAGAGAAGAAGAAAGGGAAAGGTAAGGAAGGGTGTGCTCTTGGTTGTATGTCATCGTGCCTTCGACTGCGATCGGACGTATACGATGGAACAAGGTATAACACGGAGAGAAGAGGTAAGGAAACAGCAAAAACATGGGAAGGCAAGAGAAGCTGAAGGAGAGCTAGAGAAAAAGCTGTAAGATGGCGCGTGTGCGGCGATTACGACTCCTTGGAGAACGAAATACAGGCGTTGATCACCAGGAAGCGCGGAGGGCCGAGCGGCTCCGTGAAGCGACGACAACCCTTTTGATGGTGCGGTCGGGACGCTGTCGCTCCCCGGGGCGCCGTGCGTCTCGATTTGGCCCTTCGGAACCGGTCACGTGAAGAACGCGAGGTCGGCCCCACCGAGTGCACGGGAATGGCCGCGCCGTCCTTTGTTACCCTGGTCGACTTTAGGTGCATGTGTTTACGAGCTCCGGAGAACATAGGCTGCTTAATGTTTCCTACGGTGCTCGCGGGGTAGAGGCTGCGACGAGAGGGAAGCCAGGGATAAATGGGAATGCTTGGCCATCTCTATACTACGTCTGACCGCCTTAGCAAAAGGCGAGAGGTACGGTCCCAGTGAGCCGCCAATCAGCGCGTCGGAGGAGGACACGTGACTACGCTTGGCCTTAGTAGTTGCGCGGAGTGTTGTCAAAGCCACGGGCTTGAGGAAAGCCGCTCTTTTACGACATTTCAGTGAAAGGCTAATCTCCGAGTAGGTCAAAAGTGACGTCTGAGACATGCAAATGTCCCAAACGTGGGCGTTCGCTAAAATGTCATTCGATCAAGTGAGTGCCTCCCATTTTAAGTCGCGACGTTGCTCGGATACCAAAATAAGTGTGGACTGTAGATGCGATGCTCGACGTCGATACTGAAAATCGCAAGCAGAATCGGACCATGTGAATCAGGCAAAACAAGTTGGAAATGGCCTCCGGTAACAGCGATAAGCATACCCCTGCATTCACTGTTTACATCGAGCATACTTGCCCCAAACATCCTACAAATTTAAAAGTCTGCAAAGGTTTGCGCTACTTATCTCAATTACCGCGTCGACGTGTGGTCTACCGGTCGTTCTCGTTTGAACGTGCAGACGACAGTTTGAAGGATAACACGGCCGTTTGAATGCGAAGACACACTGAACGTGGTCCGCGGGTGGTCGTGACAACTTGACGGTTTTCCCGCGTTCGTGTTGGAACAAAATAAATAAATTTGACGACCACAAATCTCCGTGAATTTAAAGCAACCTGCTCTCCACACAATCAATCGTGGCCCGACGGTGTCTGGTTTTTCCTTTTCACGGCACCTGTCTAGGCTCTCGGAGAAACCGGACAGTCAGAAAACACGCAAAAACTGATCTTGACATGTTTTTTACTCTTTTGGTGCAGCCCCAGTCGGGGCATTTTAACGAGAATCCAGGTTTTAGTCTGGTTTCTTCCAAAACAACACAGCAATGCCTGGCACACATGCGCAACTTCCTCCCACACCACCGACCGAAAGTGTGCCCCAAGCACCACCACCGCGGCGTGACGTAACAAAGTTGAGTTGGTGTATAGTTTCTGACAGGTTAAGAGTTCAGGGAAGCTCTTTCTGTGTCACTTTAGCACATCGAACGCTGTTTACTTTAGCACTTCAGCAGATCAAACACTGGAAAGGAGGCAACCCCCTCCCTCAGGTGTGCTCTGCTAAAGTGAAAAAAGATTGGAGGAGTTTCCCCTGAACTTTTTAACCTGTCACCGAACATACTTTGGTTACGCTCTCACCGCTGTACATTTGGCAATGGATGTCAGGTGCTTCTCCTTCGTCGCTCTGATTGACCCTAGGAGGCCGTAGTCTTCGCTCTTTGCCAAGTTACGGAGAAACAAAGTGTTGGCGCCTCCAGTGAAATCGACGGCACCTAGCGGCTAGAACAGAAGGCCGTGACCGCAGGATCGTTCGTCAGCCTTCTCGAGTGAATCGGATATTCACAGCGCCTGGTGGTTGGTCTAAAGACGAAGCAGTGAAATTAGGGTTCGAAAACACGCGATGCAAATCCCCAATAGGTGGCGCCGGCGATGTTTGCTTTGATGTGAGGGGGGACGAGGGGACTGAAACTGATAGAGCGTACTGGCGTCTCATGCTTCCTTACTATACCCCATTGCAGGTTAAGAAAGAAAAAGGACAAGCCCCTACTGCGAAGCCCACGGGCCGCTGCGCATTTCCGCTAGCAGAGCGAATCCGCGAACGCCGGAGAGGAGTAGAAACGAGGCGAGGTAGGGACTCGTCTCCTCCTCGTCGTTCGCCCTGTTAAGTAGAAAGGGTCAAGGGCTTCGCGGGACGAGCTTGTCGGCGCGCGCAGCTAAGGCATGGTGAAAGGCGTGGAGCTCGTGCTCGAGGCAAGGCGTTCGCAAGGCACGCCGTGCCGTTCCCATTCTGTTCGTGACTCTACACCAACTCAACTCTCTGCATGACGTCACGCCGCTGCCGTGGCACTGGTGTCTGTACCGCGCATGCGCAGATGCTAGGCACTCACGTGTATCTGGTTTCTGCGCACGAGCGGTGCCCACACCTGGTGTGGGAAAACGCGGACTTGTTTGTAGACAGCGTGTTGGTCTATAGATGCGATCGACGCATTGCGCCTCGCATGGTTCGGTAAAGTGGCAGCGGTGACAGTGATCGGAGATCTAAAATTAGGAGTAGTGTCACAGATGCTGAAAGCCAAGAGATACCAGGCAACGACTTTAGACCGTAAAAACAATTACGTCGTAATATTTGTCTCAAACAACCACGAGAAATGGTAACGAAGTCGGTCACAGTAGAGCTGAAATGTGTGAATCACCCTCGAGATATACACGTGCCGTTCTCCTCTCTTTTCGCCCGCCTGCGCGGCTCGTAGCACAATGCCGCAGTTTTCACAATGCCTCGCAAGAGTAATGAGCGTTCAGAAGACGAAATAGTGTAACGCAAGAGGCGTTGTGCTGAATATGCCCGTCTTTATTCAATAAAAAAACGATATGAGGACATTTCAGTTACCCGCTATCGGTGTCGTCGCAATTTAAGTAATAAATGTAGCCTTCATTGGAGCCAGAATGATATCGAGTTTTACGAAATCTACAGAGACACGCGTAAAAAGAGGCCCTTATTTTCTTCTTTTCTTTTTGCGCTGAGTTATAAGCGCATATTTAAAATCGAGGAAAAAAAAGAATCCGCATATTCAAGAATCAGAAATATGGCTGACGTGAGACTTTTAATAGCGATCGATAAAGTTATTGGCTTTACACCTTTTTATTGCGCAAAATCGGTCAACGTGCTTGACGTAATTTAGATATCAACTAAACTGAGCAGTGACAACAACAACAAAAAATATTGCAGCCTATTCAGGAGCGTTATCTGCAAATGTCTACAATCTGGATTAAAATAAATTGCTGGGCTACTTGGTTAGGTCCTTTCTTGCCCTTTCATGTCCCTGTCTTATTGCGCTACCTACTGTATTTTCCGGACTATAGTCCGCACCCGGCGCGTAGTCCGTACTTAGTGCCTAGTCCAAAAGTAAACATTATCTTACACAGCACACCTTGACAAATGCATGCTGTATTAGCTCACAAATAAGCTTGTATCATATATAAATCAACATTAATACACTCTGTTATCCATGAATTCATTCACGTCTTGTCACAATGACCGGTATAGAAAAAAAAGAATTATTGTATAGTCCGCAACTGTAGACAGTCCGCATCGGGTAACATTTTAACTTTTAAACATGTATAGTCCGCGGGCTATACTCCGGAAAATACGGTATAAATAATGCATACTCTCACGCCATTTTTTTTTTTTGTGGGGGGGGGAGGGGGGTGCACAATTAAAGGTGATGTGCGTGGGGACGCGGCCTCCTGGACTGCTTTTCCGGATTGAATACGTAACAGTAAACTTCGCTACGCGCAGTGACAGTTTACGTTGTTCTGTAGTCTTGAAACGAAACAAACTGGTCACTGTTAAGGATCTAATAAGTAGTCAACACAAGCAAGATTATCAAATGCCACCATTCCAACGCAGGAAGCATTACAACTATCAGATAAACGAGAAACATGAAGAAAGACACGTCAGAGACTTACATTTCTATTAACACACAATTTATAAAATAAAAGCGCTAACAATAGACAAGGACGCAAAAGGAAGGTGCACATAGCACACAATATTCATTGAAAACTCGCTCAGACACTAAAGACGAGGTCCGAATTTTTTAACCCCTCATGAGCAGGCTATTTTGCCACATGTTCTCATATTTCTATAGACCTTTGCATCGCTTATCACCCGAATGACAAATGCTGAGTCACTGAGCTGTGGACGCATGCGCAGCGTCCGATATACCGCACAACAAAGCAACAGCGCATGCTCAGATGGTGTTCCACAGCCCAGAAGACAAAGGTGACAGCTCGCTGAAGGCTATTTTTGCAAAGATCTATGGTCTTTGTGTGTTTATATATGCGTTAAAATATGCAGGAATATTGTACATCCATTATTTCTTCGCAGTTCTGAAAATGCGTATGGGTCTGGAGGGGGCATCGGTGGCCCAGTGGGCTAGCGCACACCAGCGCGGAGCAAGTGTAACGAAAGTTCGCTCTGCAGAACCCGGTGATCCGGTGTTCAATCCCCACCCTTGCCCGTTTCGATCTGGATGAGCATCGAACCGGCGTGCGGTCGTGCATCCCTACTGCATGGTGCACTTTAAAGACCCCAGGTTAGCAGTCGTACCACACTGGCTAAATCTATGGTCTACAGATGAGGCACCTGACGCCCATTTAGGCTGACTTCCAGGCTGTATAAGCACACACACACAACGTTATTATTAACAAACCCGGAAGTCTGAGTAGAATTTTTTTTTCACATTTCAGATTAAAAAAAAAAAAAACATTTTATTTTACAATTTTGCAATTGTTTTCTTCACATTTTGTTTTGTTTTAGCATTCGGGACGAACTCGGTTCTGTTCATATCGGGAACGAGTTGCGTTTCAGCGTTCGGCGAGGATTTAGATCCAATCACATGCCGCCAATGATGCTTGATGGAGTTTTCAAAAGTGCATATCGTTTGGAAGAGATGACAGCCTGTCGTTTCGCTAGCATTTGGAAAAACGACGTCCGCGTATAACCGCCGCCATTCGTCCATGTGTGACGCATCGGGCACGCCTCGGCGTCGGAGTTCATTAAACGGCTAATTAGAGCGCCGCATCGCGAGGCCACCATCTGTCAGCCGGTCTGCAGCCCGCATGGGAGCACGACACGCCTGGCCACGTGCTCGGATCTGTTTCCCTGATTGAGTGCCGATTCCTCTCTCATTCATAATAGTAGGGTACAGCCTGCACCGCGTCGGGGGTGTGTTAGAGACATGCATGATCGAGATCGGCAATTGGAAGCCGCTGCGCGTAGGCGAGCAATGGGGGAGAGGGTGAGCGATGCTTAGGAAAAGTGTTCAGGACGATGAGAGGGAAGAAAGGAGAGTAGTGATGATATTGTTGTCTCATCTGCATTACTGCGACGAGGGGTCATCGATGTCGTAAAACCTTCAAGGTGATGCGAGGACCTTACTAATTAATGTGGTGGAAAGTGTTTGGCTGCGCCTGGGGCCTGACGACTGTATGCGCGTGTTCGGAAACAAGTTTCTCCCTTTCGGAAAATGCGGACGTGAGATGTATTTGTGTCGCAAGCTGTATATAATTTTATTCGTCTCGATTTAAAACCTTCCAATTTCAAGATGAGTCTCAAGAAGAATCCTCCTATCATCTTTTCTTGTTTTATTGCAAAGAAGGTGCGGCAATAAGTAAGCAATTTCTATATCACGAGGATGGAATCGATAACAGTAAAGTGCGACAATTATTGGATGCAAAAAAATTAATAAAGAGGCTATACTTTCATTTCACCTTAAAGGGCACTGACAAGGTATTTATTCTCGCGAAGGTTTTTATTTGTACATGACATATGAGAGGCCAACAACCCAGAACACAATTTGCGGCATGAAATTGGTTTTCTTTCCGCCCGAAAACCGCCGACCGAGAACTGGCCGGTTTGAGTCGCGCTCACTCTCTTCGCCGTGGTCACGTGCCGTTCTCTATGGTTTAGACACACACACCAAATATAATCAAAGTCGTGGGTCATCGAATGCTCGCACTCAATATTACAAATAGAAAAAAAAACTGTAATACCCATTCCTTTGTGGCTTGTAAAAAGCAGCAAATGCGTTGATTGAAAACTCAAAAGTTGCACTCTGCATTCTCCGAGTAATTCTCGACATGGCGTCGTATCTTGCGGGAGTCGCGGGTTGAACGGCTGAACGAAGCGGAGTACGCGATGGCGTCGGACGACGGGCGTGGGACCTCCACTTCAGAACTGCTGTTCGCGGTACCGACAAATCTGTGTGTGGCTTCGAAAGAAAAATCGTTTACCGATTTTTCTTTCTAAGAACGTGGTTGTCTTGTGCTTTTCCTCCGTGTTTTATTCTTCCAATTTTATGTATGGATCAAAACAATTCGAATTTATTCCGTACGACACGCACGACCACCAAACTGATTCGCACGATGACGTCGCCGAGTCGTTGCATCTTCTCCTGACTGAATTCATCGCTCGTCTTACGAACACGAATTGATATACGAACAGGAATTGGTAAGAGCTAGAAAAACGCGTAAACGTCAGGCCCAAAGTGCTTTGCATTTTTGCGTTTCGGGGGTGAAGCTCCATAGGGTCTAGCCTTGTCTGCCCGTCCGTCCGTCCGTCCGTCCGGCGTCCGTGCTCACGTCAAAAGAAAAAATGTTTGCGCAGTCGACAGGATTCGAACCTGTGCGGGGAGACCCCAATGGATTTCTAGTCCATCGCCTTAACCAGTCGGCCATGACTGCGGGACGAGTAGGAGGCTCTGAGATGTGTTAGTAACTAAAGAGCTGGGGTTTCTGTCATGGATGAAACGTTGCATGTAGCCACTCAACGCCTAGACAGGAGAGGGCGCTGTGGTCAAATGCGTATAAATCGCGTTAAAATTTGCATGCATTGGCTCAACGTTTATAGACGAGAGGGCGCTGCGGTCAAATGCTCAAATGCGTATATAACCACGTTCCACACCACACACTCTCTTTCTGACATGGACCGTTGACTTAAGGAGATGCGTTCCCACAGCTTCTAGCGGATCCAAGCTGATCCGCTAGAAGAATCACTGGCTCTGCATTTCACCGACGGATAAGCAGTAATAAGGCTGTAAACGCAACTCCGAACTCAGCATTGCCTATGAGCAATAAAAAATATCAGCACCATCAGCACTTCCTATGAACAATAAAATCAGTATCATCAGCACCACCAGGCTTCGCCCAATCAACATCATCATTCACCACGTGGGAGATGCGGTCATTTTTTCGTGCGACGTTCGCCTTTTTCGTTTGCTTCTCACTTTTAGAAAAAAGAAGGGGAAAAAAGAATGCGGCCGGGTGTAGCCACGTGACATCGGACAACTCTCTGCTCTCCCTCCTTATCTACATTTCCTACCTTTCCTATCAGTTCAGTTTCGGTTTCAACCAGTTTACGTTTCTGTGGAAGTGAGCTACACTGGCCGAGGTTGAGCAGCTCTCTGCGGCTCTCATAAATGAGCCGTGCTCCGTGCTGCGCAAGAGCGAGGAGCAGTGGCGTCACACGGCGCACAGGTGGCGGGGCGGGAGCCGCCGTCGCCGCGAGCCCCCCACCACCGCGCGCGCTTCGCCGGTCTTCGCATTCGGGACGTCATAGCCGCGGCAGACGCACTGGCACCGCCGCGTGAACAGCCGTGTGCCTCCGCCAGCAGCAGCCAAGTTCGACGCCCACCGGAGCTGCTTGATAGCGCTCTCTCATTTTGCGCGCAAAGCTCACGCTACGTATATCCTGGCATAGCCAAGCTAAGCCACCGCAATTCTCATTTTTTCTTTTTTTTTTTTACTTGCCAAAATTATACGTGACGCTGTAGCAAAATATTGTCTGGGAAGACTTCAGGACACTACATTTATTCGCCTGGCGAAAAGTTGATAAAAACAACAATTTGAGGGGGTGCCAGCGACCTTTTAAGTTCCACCGCAGCCTACGCCAAAATACGATGGAGTCAACTCGGCGCAGGCGCCAAAAGTGAATCGTCATGTCGCTTACCTGTTGTGCCTCTGCCACCGCGACTAAACCAATCAAGCAGGAATAAAAAAAGCAACAGTGGGGATTGCGGCGGATTCGCTGAGAGCGATTGGTTTACCCGGTGATATCAAACGCATAAAGTTCATACAAGCGCCGTGACAATGCACTTCTTTGACGCAGTTTGATTGACTCCATCAGATCGTAGCTCTAGACTGCCCGTGGTACGGTATAGACCACCAGGAAGCCTGGTGGTCTTTTTTGCGGCTGACTACCAGGCTGGTAGGTCAAAAGGTCAAAGCCCACGGCAACATCGATGGTCACCATTCTTCGGGCCAGTGGCGCCACTCAGGGGCGAGAGTGCGGCAAGCTGCCGCCCGTTACATAGATGGATTTAGCTACTAACATCCACTCCATTCATGGGCACGAGGCGCGCGATTGGATCCGAGCACTCGCCGAACGCAGACCCGATTTTCAGTGCTAGTCTGAGCCGAGTTCACACCGAACGTTGACGCTGCCCCGTGACCAATACATGAAGCCCGGACGGCATGGCAACAAACAAATGTTGAATTAGCCTAGCCCACCAACATCGCTAAAATGTCGAACCTTTATGTATGTAGATATATATATATATACATATATATAGATAGAGAGAGAAGTGAGAGCGTCATTTTTAGCCAATTTGTTATCAAATAGCCTTTTTGTCGCTATTCTTATATATTTAGAATAATTAAAAAAAATGACTCCCGCTTCTCCACGTGGTGAATAATGATTAAAGCGGAAGCTCTGGGTGGTGCTGATGATACTGATTTTCTGTTCATAGGTAGTGCTGACGCTGCTGATTTTTTTATTGCAATATAGGTAGTGCTGAGTTCCGGGCCGCGTTTCGACTTCATTATTAATGTTTTATGGTCGGTGAAATGCAGAGCCAGTGGTTCTTCTAGCGGATCAGCTTGGATCCGCTACAAGCTTGTGGGAACGCATCTCCACCGCTTAAAGGCAACTCCGCTCAATTCCGAAAAGTTTAGGTTTACACGTGCGTATCCATTTCACAAAGCACTAATAAACAGCTCTACGTCTTCGGATTCGCGAAATGTGGAATATTATTTGTGTAATCTTAATTTAAACATCAGGTAGATACCGAGACCGGAAACTTCGGTCGCGCCTCAGGCAGCTTTGGTCTCGTGTCGTCAGGGGCATAACCCTCGTCACGTCGAACCACGTGGTCTTGTGACGTTCGTGGGGGCGAGGAACAGGGACACGACGAGGACAGGCAGGTCAGACCGCATGGCGTGGACGGAGATGGCCCGCGGGAGAGGGGGAAGGGGTGAAGGGGAGAAGACGAAAGAGAAGAGGAGAGCGGAACACAGACCGATAAGCGCGCAGGCAGCGCAAACTAGCGCATCCGCGTTACGGTGATCAGGTGGACGCCATTAAGCCAACACCGGGAGGAGAAACGCATGACGTCATCGTTCAATTTCGCTCTGAGAAGTAAAAAACAAACAAACGTGAGGATGACGTAGTCATGCCTCTGACGTAGTGGCTCAACGTTGTCAGTTCCAACTCCGTGTCGCATTGACGGAGTTGGAGCCTGCTCCTTAACTCCGTCGCAACTCCGTCGCATTGACAAATAAAAGCGGAGTCGCCCTTTAAAGGGCAACTCCGCTTCATTTTTGATATTTAGAAAACTATGCAGCCCTCTTCAGTATCATATAGGAAGACCCCATGTCAAATATTACGATCTAATTCCGTCTATATATTTAATAAACTGGCCAGCAAACTTTCAAACGAGCCAAGTCGCCGAAATCTGCCAACTCTAGCGTGCGACGTGAGGCGCAATCGTCAGCGCAGTCAATGCGACGGGGTTGGAGCGGCCAACGTTGAACCACTACGCCAAAGGCATGACTACGTCATTCTCACGTTTTGGTTGTTTTTACTTCTCGGAGCGAAATTGAACGATGACGTCATGAGTTTCTCCTCCCGGTGTTGGCTCTACGGCGTCCACGTGATCACCGTAACGCGGATGCGCTAGTTTGCGCTGCCCTGCGCGTTTATCGCATGTCCGGTTTCTCCGCTCCCCCTCTCCTCTTTCGTGTTCTCCCTTCCCCCTCTCCCCCGGGCCATCACCATCCTCGCCATGCGAAGCGACCTACCCGCGTCGCGTGTCCTGTACCTCGCGCCTACGAACGTCACAAGACCACGTGGTTCGACGTGACGTGGCCATGACTCTGAGGACACGAGACCAATGTTGCCTGACGCAACCGAAGTTTCGGTTTCGGTATCGGCTGATGTTTAAATTAAGATTACACAAATAATATTCAACATTTCGCGAATCCGAAGACGTAGAGCTGTTGAGTAGTACTTTGTGAAATGGAATCACATGTAAGCCTAAATTTTTCGGAATTGAGCGGAGCTGCTCCTTAAATCTGGGTTCCTTAAAGGGAAGATGGGGAGCTTCTCTTGAAAAAAATGAGTTAGAAGTGAATTCTAGTGTATTTTTACCCCGGGAACCCGAATATTCAAACCTTTATGCCAAGTAGTGTGAAACGCGTAAAACGCGAAAGAAAGTCGTTGCACGTGACGTCATCGACGGATCTTTTGGCTGCCCAAGGCTAGGAGTGTGGGGCTTCAGCCCTATTTTGAAATTGCTCTTATGGCTCTCCGGCGCTGTCGCATTGAAATATAATTGTGATATCTGTTATTCTAAAGGGCCAAATGAACGCAATTCAAGCTGTTTTTTCTCAAAATGCAAAAGTGCCCCATCTTCCCTTTAAAGGGCATCTCCGCCGTGATTTTGATGGTCACCGATTTCTATAAAATTTTCACCATGTATTTGGATGCCCTTCCTGAGCATGTGTACAAAATATCTCGGAAAAATAATAATTTTCTTAGAAGAAAATGAATTTTGAAATTTACATGTACACACCCAAATCACTTGCTGCCGCCCTACTGGCAACACTGAGCAAGAGCGGCACACGGAGGCTGCCATGATGGCGCTGACGTTGCCGTGACGTCACATGTTGGTCAGGGTGCTTGCTTTGTAGCTTGTTGGTGCTAGCGACTGTCTGCTTTTTGCTTATGTTATCGGTTTATACAGTTATGTAAGAGCGCGTAATGGCGACTGGAGGAAATTGGTGTTGTGCCGTAGGGTCTCGCGCTACGGAAGCGTCGCTTGAATACACGGTCTACTAAAACCGTCTATTGTCAGACCCCAAGATATAACAAAAAGTGCCTCCAATTAAAAGGCATAACGTCGATCAGTTTTTCTTGGCGTGCTAGCAACAAAAGCTGCCTTACCATTCCGCTTCGGAAGCGGCATCTGGGTCCACATGGCGGCGGATCGCGAATGCAGCCGCCGCTGGCGGTTCCCTCGGAGGCGATGCCGGCGGATCGTATGAGAACGGGCTATCGTCATCGTCCTCAAAATCTAGCAGCATATCCTCATCGTTGCTCGATTCAGACGAGCCTGATGAGTCCATTTTTATCCGTGGCACGAACACAAAACAGTGAACTGCTGCCAGGCTGGCCAGGCTCAAACTGCACACGTGCGAGTGTTTATACCATATGTGACGTCACGTCAAAATGGCGGACCAGTCGAGTGGCAAGTTAGTTTCGGTATCGGTTTCAGCGTATTTTAACGATTATAAATTATGTAAACAGTTTTTTAATGATTTAACTGCTGCTATAGGCTAAATTTTTAGTACCCTTTCCGAAAATATGTTTCGATAAAAACGCTCAAATTGACGGCGGAGCTGCCCTTTAAGTCAACGGTCCATGTCAGAAAGAGAATGTGTGGTATGGAACGTGGTTATATACGCATTTAAGCATTTGACCGCAGCGCCCTTCGTCTATAAACGTTGGAGCCAATGCATGCAAAGTTTAACGTGATTATATACACATTTGACCGCAGCGCCCTCTCATGTATAGACGCGATGGCCATATGCAACGTTTCATCCATGACATCCCCAGCTCTTTAGCCATTACCACATTTCCCGAGCCCCTACTCGTCCCGCAGTCGTGGCCGAGTAATTAAGGCGATAAAATAGAAATCCATTGGGGGTCTCCCGCAGTTCGAATCCCGTCGACTGCGCAAACATTTTTTTTTTTTTAAGAAGACAGATGGGATGGCAATCGATGTGAGCACAGACGCCCATAAAAACCCGGACTTTTCAAGATGACCACCGTGAGAGCCCTGCAAAGACACAAAAAAGATGACCTAAACGTTAAGCATGTAAAGCACCTTCGCGGGCAGCTCATTAGACTTTAAAAAAATACTTTGCATCCGTGAAGAGCGATGTCTTATCTGCACCTTGGCAGAATGCGATGTCCATCGCATAGTAGCCGGACAAAAGACAGGCAGCAGCACCTGTGACGTGGCGAATACCTTTCGCCAGCACTAATCCTTCCATAAAAATTTCGAATAAAGGAGGGTCGAAAATGTTTCGTCCTACCGTGGTAGGCCTACATAGGAAAACAGTATTTTGGGGTGGAGGTGGATCCTAGGAAAAAGCACAAATTACTTCTTAATTACAAGTACCTGATTGATAGAAACACCACCCGAAAGCAGTTGAAAACAGAGTGCATTGCTATAGGGATTATTAACAACAGCTATGGCATTTCGAGAGGTTTTCAGTTGGACTAAACACAGGGTTTACTATCTTTTCTACAGCAGTGAACACTTAATAATTAATTAGCAAATAGACTATTCATCTCACAACCACAATTATCACTGCTAAACAGCCAGATATATTTCCTCGTTTGGTTTCTTAGATTGAAGTTGTTGGCTGACATAAGTCTAAGTGCTGTCAATCAAACTGCCGTGCTGATGAGAACAAAAATCCTGAAAAGCTCTGGCTTACCGTATCCACAATAGAAAATGCTGAGTGTTAGATGTTGGACAGAAGAAAAAGGAAAGAGCATGTTGACTTGACTTCTGAAAAGAAAAGAAAAGAAAAATCACAACTTCGCTCGCTCCTCTTTATTCCAAAATCACACTCATTGTGGCTAAATGTGAATGGGAACAAAGCGAACTAAGCATGCACAGTAGAATCTCGTTAAACGGAAATCGCTTAAACGGAATTGTTGCTTAAACGAAACAACTATCTCGGAGTTGTTTGGTTTTGTATTCATGCAATGTAAAAGTAATCCCGTTAATCGGAACTCAAATTCTCGCGCCTCCGGGTAAACGGAACCGAAAACGAAACTTTGTCGCCGACATATTTTTCGCTATCGCAGAAAAGAAAAATAACTCTTGAGTAATAAAACAGTATTAAAAATGTTCTTAATATTTATTAGCTTTATTGCCCAAAATTAGCATGTACGCATGGTTTTTGGGAGTTTTCTTTTCTCATTTTTTACGCATAGGTGGCTATGTTGGGTAGGCTTGGCTCAACAAGGCTTCTGCTCGCATCTTAGGCCTAGTGTCCTACTTTCTGCGATGGCGGCCACGAAGCGACAACACCGTGCGCTCACGTTAGAAAAAAAGATCGAAGTCATTAATGATTTCGATAGCGGTTGCTTCACGAAAACGGCGCTTGCAACGAAGTATGCCATTCCCAAAAGTAGCCTGACAAGGATTCTTCACGACAAGGAAAAGCTGCGGAGTGCGTTCAGCAGTACGCAATTTGGACCAAAGAGGATGAGGCTGCGACTCCCCGAACACGAAGAGCTTGAGAAGTGCTTGGTGTTGTGGCTAAGAAGAGCCCGGAGTGAGAACCTTCCCGTCACCGGACCCATAATTCGTGCAAAAGCGGAAGAATTCGTTCTTCAACTCAAGATCGAGGACTTCTCGTGCAGCGAGGGGTGGTTGACCAGATTTAAGGAACGAAACGGTATTGTTTTTCGTGCCGTATCGGGGGAGCGGGCAGCTGCCGACACCACTGCGTGCAAGAACTGGCAGGCACGGCGGCTTCCGGAGATTTTGCGCCAGTTTAAGCCCGATGATATCTACAACGTAGATGAGACGGCGCTCTTTTTCAAACTCCTGCCATCGAAGTCGCTCTCCTTCAAAGGAGAGCAGTGCACCGGCGGTAAGCTCAGCAAAGAAAGGCTGAGTGTTCTAATCGGCGCAAACATGACTGGAAGCGACAAGCTCAAGCCTCTAGTAATTGGCAAGTCTAAGCGCCCCCGATGTTTTAAGAACGTTGCGACCTTGCCTGTTTTGTATGAAGCTAACAGCAAAGCATGGATGACTCAAACCATCTTTAGCAAGTGGATCCATTGCGAGGACACTCAATTTTCACGCAAGAACAAGAAGGTTGTTTTCCTCGTAGACAACTGCCCAGGACATGGAGTTGTGAAGGGCCTGAAAGCCATACAACTGGAATTTTTACCTGCTAACACCACATCACTGCTACAGCCCATGGATCAGGGAGTAATCCAAGCTCTGAAAACACACTTCCGCAAGAACCTCCTGCAGAGGATGCTTCTGTGCATGGACCAAGGCAAAGACTACAAGGTGGACATCCTTCGGGCTGTGTTCTTCCTCGACCAAGCTTGGAGGCAGATCAGTGCTAGCACGATTGCCAATTGTTTCAGGCACGCAGGATTTGCCTCAACCCTGCAAGATCCAGGCATTCAGGATTTGCCTCCAGTGGAACATGAGGATCTTGCTGAGGAGGAAGACCAAGACCTGTTGGAGCAGTTTTCAGTTAGAGGAGTTTCATTTGACTTCGATGAATATGTACACATTGACAACGACGTCGCGACCTGCTCTGAAAACACCGTGGAGAGTATCGTAGCTGAAATTTGCAATGAAGAAAGTGAGGAAGAAGCAGAGATAGCTGATGATGAGGTAGCCGAGCCAGCTGTGACCGCTCACCAGGCAGACTCGGCGCTCCAAGCACTTAAATCATTTTTTTTACAAGAGCAAGGCTCAGAAGTCCACCTACAGAACCTCTCGGCCATGGATGACGTCATTCGAAAGAAGAGGTTGCTGGATCTTAAACAAACCAAGATCTCCTCGTTTTTTCCTACTCAGTGAGTGATTGTTTTTAGAGACACCCTGGAGAGCAGGGAAAGAGGGAAATGGAGAACATGAATATTGCTTCAACGTTTTTACACGGTTTGTGTGAATATACAAAAGCAGCAATTTGGTGTTTTTGTCATTATTTTGCCTTCTACATTCACTTGCTGGTGTTTACAAATTGTGCACTTGTGGAAACAGCATTTAAGCTGGCATTCAACATTTTTAGTGTACCTACACTACATACTCTCAGTAAATGAAACTCCTGATAAATGGAACAGATTTTCCTGGTCCCTTCAGGTTCCGTTTATCGAGATTGTACTGTATAATGTTTTAAGCAGGTTATAGAAGTAGTTGTGTTGTTTTAAGCAGGTTATAGAAGTAGTTGCAAATGTCGCTGTACAGCCCTTGTGAATTAAGAATGTAATGGGTACAGTACTGAAATACCTGACATAAATTGCTCTGAGCATGCACAACTATGTGTCTCGACTCAGTGCGCACTTCCAAGCCAAAGTTCGATGAGTTCACTGAGTGGCTTATACTTTTTCAAGGCTCTTTTCACAGGCCCTAAAGAGGCAAACGTTTTGCAAAGTCATGGGGTGATATTCTAATGGATCACAGCGAACTTCTCAACTTGAGTACACAATGGCAGGTATTCTCCTTTACAACCCTTTTTTTATTGTTAAAGAATTGTAAAGACGTCATCACAGCTCTTGATCAAATGTTACCTTGTCGCAACCAAACAGGGCTTTCACTTTTATCTTCGAAATATATTTATCCGACTGCCAAACAATATGATGCTTTGAATAACATTGGCTTCTGGTTCAATCTGACGACTCGACTCATAACCTGATAAATAATACAGTACGAAAAATGCTAAACAGGCATTTCTGCACCTGGGCCTGTTTAATGTGCAAAAAGATTCGAATCCTTGCAGTTTGTCACTCTGTGCAAGTTTCCTTGAATCCCTTCAGTTGCTGAACGGACAGCGACAAAGTGGCGATGGCTCGGTACAGGTTCGTGCACGGTCACCTGTTGTCTTTTTTTCCTTCCAAGAAAAATGCATCTGAGTCCATCTTATGAAATTGAGCTTTGGGCTGCACCTGAACGGTAAATTATTGCTGGTCTGATTGTCACAACAACGCAATATTATATCGTTTAGTGACCAGTAATCAAAAAATTATCCTATCCTCTAAACAAACTAGAGACTTTCAGCATGAAATGGCCATTACGTTCCAGCTTGAATGACCTTAGTGGAACTGCTTATAAACCCTTACAAGAGTATTACAAGACATTTTGAAACATTGACAATGTCAGCTTCGAGAAGATAGTGTCCAAATTGTTTGGCGTTTAAATTTTAAATGTAGCACATTAGCAAGCATGGTTTTGGTGTTGTGACCAAACTTCAACTACCCCTAACAGGATACAGAAAGCCACTTGAAAAACTTCTGATTGCTTTCTTGTTGAGGTATGCTTTATAGTCCACAATGTTTACTTGGGTATGTAGTGGGGAAAGCCAAATGCCGAGGCTTGGATTCAGAAGAATAGGAAGGCCAGCAAAAAAAAAAACTCTCTCTCCTGTCTTCCGCCCCCCCCCTCCCTTATCACGCACTCTCCGACCTCGCCTGGCAAAGGGCAAAATGGTGGCGCAAGTAAACAGTTCCAAACATAGCTAACCTGCCTGTGAGCTGAATTTAGGGCTGTGCCATTAGTCCCGTTGGTACTCTCGCTGGTTTTCGTAATGTAAAAATTAAATTGAATCACCTGTAAGTCTCCTCCCCTTTTTTGTGTGCAGTGTAGGCTTGCTAGACCACTGAGACCAGACAAAGAGGAACTTGAAACTATAAAAAATATGAGCTATATTTAAACTGTCTTTGAAATAATAAAAATTTTGTTTTCAGGATTTAGAAGTAAAAGATGTTGAAATTACCAGTTTCGGAATGCACATGGTTCGGTACAGCCCAATAACTTCAGTAGTGGTTTTTCCAGTGATGAATACTATCCTTGCCCGGGACGTTTTATCTTTTTGTTAAGCAGAAGTTCCACATTTGGCGCAACCTTTGAAGCACTCAGCAGCCACTGCCATCCATGAAATGGAATGACATTGTCGTCATCTCCCGTTATGATGTGGAACCTAAAAAATACAACGCAAAAAATATATTATAAAATTTGATAGACAAAGTTCTGTACAGTAATAAAGCTTGTGAAGTGTGTTTTATAATATGCAAAAAATGTTTATTCACATCCTGGGTGCTAGTGCTAAATATATCAGTTTTATGCTAACTATAATTCTAGTGATGAATAAGCTCGTGCAGTTGGACCTAAAGACATTATGTGTCTCCACATATAGCAATAGACCGAATAGATCATCAAAGTATCTGATATATACACCTTGAAAGCAGCAATTAATTAAGACTTCCGATGTACATTTGGCTTAATAACTCCAATTGAGAACCACCCCACTGTTTTTTCAGGTTAGTTTTATCTTTTCTCAATAAACAACAAATTCAGGTTGCAAAAAACTTACCGAAGTCAATTTGCTCTTTTAGTAGAAAAACTGTAGTGAAGTTCTTGTTTTCACCCCTCACTTCCTTATTAACGTCAACATGTGTAGACAGGTTATTGTTCGGGAATATATTAACATTTGCAAAAAAAAAAATGTTTTAGCTGCCTTATCAAAATTACAGACGTTATATTACACTCTCACCGCTTCCGATTGATCTTCTTAACGTGAGTAAGGGGCAAAGCTTTGCCTCTCCTCTAGCGGGACTAGCAAGCCCAAAGAAAAGGTGTATGTGAGCGTGATCGATTTTCCAAGACCAACACGAGACGTGTTCAGTATTGGGAATTTGTAGCATGTCTTATTGCGGAGATCAATATTTTAATAAAAATCAGCATGTCATTTTTTATATTTTTGTGAAAAACCCTTTCATTATTAGATGAAAAGATATTCAGAAGAACAATTTTTATTATTATTTTACAAAAATGTTTTTCGGTTTCTTAAGTAAATATTTTGCGTAATTTCGGCGCCTGGTTCAACAACTAAATAATTTTCTCATTTTTGTTTGTTTCACAAAGTTTCTCATAATCCGCCCTTATATGAAAAGCTACTAATACATTTTTATGCATATCATAGAGCCTCCATCACCAACACCAGATAGGCATATCATCATCCAAAACTACAACTTTTTTTTCACATTTCTTTCTTACCGCGAACCACGGTTTCATGGAACCACCTACCAGCACCTCATGTAACTTTATTTGATGGAATCCTTTTTAAAACTACCTTAACAATGTCAGTATTTTAGTATTTTATTAACAGCTAATCACCGAGGTGGCACACTTCTTCAGGCCAACGTATGGCTATTTGTTTGGAAATATAAGTCTCTAAAATCTCGAAAAGCAAAGGTAAATCCAAACTTTATCTTCGTTGGCCACATCCGGTGTATCCTTGCCCTAATTTGCCAAACGAGTGTCAAATTTAGGCTTTTGACTGCTGGTTGTTTAATTGTTCTCTGGTATCTTTCGGCCTAAATCGCCAAACAACTGTCAGAGTTAGGATTCACTTCTAGTTATCTTGTTTTCATGTGGCAACTTTGGGCTCAAATTGCCAAACAACTGCCGAATTTCGGGCTTCACTGCTGGTTCGTCGGTTCATACCTGGCATCTTTGGATCAAGTCTTGAACTTTTGTAATTATTTGACGAGCCAAAAAAGGCCATAGAAACGCCAACAAAATGTACACTGTAACTAACTAACGCCTTGGAACAAGACCGTGTTAGGCCAAAGATAGGCACCTAGGAGTGCCAAGTTAGACGTATCTCTGGTGTGCTACCTGCTTATACATGCGAGTTTATAATTTGATGTTGCTTTTGTTTCTCTTTCATATGCCTGAAAACCGGCAACCTCTGCGTTGCCTCCGTGGCAATGTGTAAAAGCCCGGCAAATATCAAAAGCCATAACGCATTTAAAGAATGCAAACCGTTTTTTTTAGAACGCTTCTTAATTGCTACGGGGCTACGATGTCACCTTTAATAACTCGACGACATAGCTCTTCATTTTGTAGATACAAGGAGTCACGATCACAACCTTATTAGGTGAATCGAGGAAATCCAACAGAGTGTAAAAATGTGTAATCTTTCTTTTTTCTATTCATGATCTATGTTCATTTAAAGGCGGCCAAAAGAGAGATGGCACGCCTAACCCTTAGATACTTCTTTTTTAATTTACTATCTCTCCTCTTTCAATGAGGAGTTGGCGGCGAAAGGAGAAGGAATGCGATACTTTGGCTTCGCGATCGAATTTCACCTGGTGGTAATTCGCCACCCGCGGCCGCTAGCGGATGGTGACTTCGCTTTCGGGTGGCGTATTCGGAAAAGCTTGTGGAGTAAGTCAACAGGGCAATCTCGGCACCCTGATTTCTTCGTTTTCATGGGCGTCACATCGCCTGGTTAACGGCGGTAAAGAGAAGAGGGGAAGGCGAGGGGGGTAGGGGGGTCGAGGCTCAGGTAAACGCGCCTAAGTAATTCACGCACTAGATTTTAGCCTGTTATCAGATCTGCTAACCCGATAAGCGTAATCAAATCTGAGAGCCGTTAAAGGCTGCACGTGAATTAGTGAGGCGTGTTTACCTAAGCTTCGCCCCCCCCCCTCCTCCTCTCTTTCCCGCCGTAAACCAGACGAAGTGAGGTTCATGTCAACGAGCAAATCACAGTGACAAAATTGCTCTGTTGACTTACTCTACAAGCTTTTCCGAATGCGCTTCTGGGTGGAACTTCCGCTGCTCTTTTCGAGTTTTGGTTTAGGTATCTCAGCCTTCATACGGCTTAAATTTGTCAGACAATAGCGCGGAGCAGAATTGAGTGTCTCGGAATTCTAGCAGCTATGAATTATTTTGGTGAGCAAAAGGTGCCAGATTAGGCTAATATTTCAAAAAGAAAATTTATGTAGTTATTGTCTACCCCCATTGTTTTAAACATAGGCCAAGTTGATTGTATATATTTTGACATGTCGAAAGCTTTCGATAAAGTAAATCATAAGTTGTTGTTACACAAAGTATTGTCTTGCGGTTGTTGTTCAGAGCTGTGTAACTGGTTCCAAAGTTACTTATCATCTCGTCGAAACAGTGTTCGTATTCATAACAGTTATTCCGACTTTTTCTTCTCAAAATCTGGTGTCCCTCAAGGATCTACTCTTGGCCCCCTTTTGTTCTTAATCTTCGTCAACTAACTAGCGACCTGTATAGATAGTGCTGAGTTACTGATGTTTGCTGATGACATCAAGCTTTTTATGAGTGTAAAGTATCTTGTTGACTGCCATGTTCTGCAACATGATGTCTTACGTGTTGTCTTGTGGTGTTCAGCAAATAGCTTATCACTGAATTCCTGAAAACAAAGGTATTGACTTTCTGCAGCCTTCGCAGTATAGTACACTACTGATTACATTATAGACGGAGTGACAATAAAGCGTGCATCTGTTGTAAAAGACCCTGACGTGTATCTCGATAATGCATTCAAGTTTACTACTCACGTGTCGTTTATTCTTGGCAGGGTGACGAGAATGTTGGGCATTATATGCCGTATTAATTACTCACACATTTAAGAACCCGGACTCCATTATTCGTCTATTTTGTGCCCTAGTTAGGTCAAGATCTGAGTTCAGTTCTGGGACCTGGAATTCGTTATTAAGAACACAAGCAATGGACATCAAAAATGTGCAACACAAACTAACACGTATTGTTTATGATCGCTACTTCCAACACCGTTTCTATTTGGACAACACTTCTCTGCTTAATAAGATTTCGTTGATACCGTTGACCAACGGAAGAGCAGAGCGCGGCTTTGTTTTCTGTACAAAATTGTAAACAGCGTGTTTGACAGTGCTTCGCTTTTACGTGATGTAAACATTCATGTCCCCTCCTCATTCCACTAGGACCTGCAGTACCTTCAGCATTCAAACCGTCTGTAAACCATCTCCCTCTGTCACGGATACAACTCTGTTTATCTATATTGAAAAGGCCGAACTTTATATATATCCAGTGTCATTAAGGTAGTTCGGAAGCAAGTGAAAGTACTTGTTGCCGAACTTTAAATTTTGTTCTGTTTGTTGCTTCGTGTTGAAAACATGCAATTGTAATTTTTTTTTCTAATCATACTTGTACATTTGTTCGCCAAAGAGGAGACCTGCGTGGTTGTTTTAGGGCACATTAAAAAAAATGAAATAAAATAAAATGTAATTAATTCGCTAATTATGACTCGACATTCATAACATGATGTGCGCCGCGGTCAAAAACCTTGACCCGAAAGAAGCATTTTCTTTTAAAATTTAATTGCTCTTTTTTTAATATAATCTAAGTCGTTACTAAAACACCCTGTGTTTCGTGTGTTGCATAAAATATTCATTTCCGCAGAACGTGTGTCATTGAAGGCACTGCCATATTTTTGTGAAGATATATACTCCTTCAAAACTTCGGAAATTTTTAATACAAGAAAGAAAGATAACTTTTAATGCCTGTTTTATTTTATTGACTATTATATTTGTTATAACTTACACTTTTGAAAATATGGATTTTTATGCACATTTTGAAATTACAAAAAGTAAATCAAGAAGCAATGTCCTATCACGCGTAGGTCACTTTGCTGAGACAAAATCCCTCAACTTTGCGAGCTTCCATCCGGATTGCCACCACTTCCGTTCCTAAAAGATGTATTAGATTTTTGTCGTCAACTGATACATTATATGAGATTCCAACCAAATTCATTAACTATCAAAGGGTGACAGCCTCTTTTCCAGAACGCCAAGCCAGCCAAACACTAGAAAAACCATGAAAACAATCGCGAGCACCAAACGCCTTTCTTTGAATATTACCTCTATATGGTGCACAGCGATTTTGCATGTTTTTTTATATATATATATTTTAATGTGGTGGTCACGAGCTGGACGTTGATTAAAATTTTATGACTCGAATGATCGCCACACTTTAATGGATTAATTAATAGATTGATCCGTAACGTTCTTTTCGCGCATAATAACTTTTTTATGATTTTTTTAATATGTGATAAACGACGCAACATATAATTTTTGATCAAGAATCAACCTCGATGTGTAGTTGAGAACAGTTCAAAGACACTCACACTCACATATGCTGCAGACACGCATCAGCTGCATAAGGCAAAGGGATTCGGTGATATTCTCCGGCAAGAGCGACCTCCTATTATTGTTTGCAATAGTCTCTGCTGCGCTAAACAGACACTCGCACGGCGCTTAAGTTGCCGGGATACGTGTAACCTTCTGCACTTGTCTCGAGTTACAGGTCACTTCAGGTTAAAATTTCACCTAAATGTTGCCCTTCATACAGGTGTTCTCGTCCACGTCTACCGGCTGAAACGATTAATTTTTACTTTCTTTTGGTTCGTCAAATTTTTACCGATTAACCGGTTAAAAAAATTAATAGCGGTTAAAGCATTAATATATTAATCCGTAGATTAATCGGTCAATTGCCCAGCCCTAATCAAGTCAAGGCGCTGCCTTGTGTTTTTTTTTTTTTTCCAAAGCAAGATATATCTTTTAATTGCTTTTTTGCTCTTAGACGAAATACTCAGTGGTGCGGTTTGAGTCGTTAACCTGAAAGGCTAGTTAAATTTCAAAGCGCCCTCCAGAAAGAAGAAAGTAAAACAAGAAATGTGTTAATTTGCTCCGCTTCAAAGACAAGCGGTGAAAGGAAGAGTGAACTTTCTCGTTATCTGACTGGGCAAGATATAATCGATTTAACATTAATTAAATTGCTTCGTCCATTAAGCACGCCTTATAATGTAAACAGGGGAAGAGTACACAAGGCGGAACGCAATTACAATATTGCTAAAAGTTTACCTTAGTCGGCAAGTTAAGCTGCTGTATAGCTTCCTTGTCAGCGCTTCGCCTTGCCTTTTTATTGTTGTTATTGATTTCAATTTTATTACACTGCTTTCTATGCGTTCAGTGTAATTAGTGAAAGTAGTTTCTTTTTTATCTTTTTTAGTTTGAATTTTGTTTTTTTCATTGAAGAGTGTTACGCTCGATTATCACGGATAGCGTAAAGTCCTCGATTTTGCGTTCTCGCGTTTTACTTTATCGCTCTCTAATTTTTTTTTTAAATTCCTTATATCTTGCTCAAGCAAACCGACAGCGTTTACCACGTGTTATATTAGACATTTTTTTTATATAAACCTTCTGCTTAGCTACAGATCATTCCGATAACCTCTGCCAGTTTTTATACCTACTGGGCCGTGTATCGCGTTTGGAGCATGCGCGGTAGCTCCCTTTTGCGGAATACCAGCGGCCTCATTTGTGCCCACAGACTTCCCTTCCAAAATGTATTTATCCACTTTCTACAAAATGTTTATAGAAAATAGTGCATAGGGGCTATAGATACTCTAATAGTAAATGCATCCCCTGTTCTATACGCTTTCTATAGCTTTTTGGTCGTTTTTCTTCTCTAGACTTTTTTTATAAAACTTCGTGTATAGAGATAGGACAAAGAAATTATCCAGAAAACAGATCGAGATTCTGACAACCACTACAATTAACGACAAACGAAAATATGCCAATTTTATCCCCCAAAAAACATTTAAATTTTGGTCATAAATTTTATGTTTGTCGTAATACATCCATGGAAACATGCAGTCGCCACTTGCCGTATGCAGATACGCTTATATCAGAAATACCCACGCAACGGAGCACTCATAATACTAGTAATTTAGTGGTGTCGACTGCTTCAACCCTATACAGGGTAACTTTTTGTGTGATTAACAGATTTGGTTAAAAAAGCCATGAGTGCTTCACTTATGCGGTGTGTACGGGTGAGTTTTACAGCCAGGGGGACATAGTATAGGGGGTTAATGGTAACGATCAGTCAGCAAATTAAGTACAATTTCCTAATTGTTTAATTAGTGAAAACATACATATGGTTCCAATTAAAAACTTGCTGAGCGTCATTGAAAACTACTAAATCATTTTTAGAAAGACCGAGCGTGCGAGAAGCGTAGTAGAGCGCTAAAGTTACCACTCGCGCAGCGGGAGCAAAGCTACCGCTGCGATAACCCGCCCCGCGATTTTTCTGTCGATTATCAGAGCCCTAGCCTTGTACCTGCTGCAGGAGTGGTAACTTTAGTCCTACACTCGAAAGGTAATCATTTGACCGAGGACCATCCCTGAACGTAAAAGACTACAAGTATGTTATTTTGTTGTTATTTTTTCGCTAATAATTTATATAAAATGTGGATTATAAGGGTTAGTGAACTCCATCTTCAACTATAAAGCATTGCAAGAGGCGATAATTATTTGTCACAGTCGAAAAAGGCAACCTCCGCAAGGAGGCTCCGGCTGGGTGCAGAGAAGCGCCCGGCTTGGCGCTCCTGCGCGCACTGCATCGTATTATTTTTCTATCAAGACAAGACTGCGTCATTGTTGTGTCACCCAGACAAGATTTATCTTTCCTTTTTTTCTCCCTTTTTTGTGGTGACGCTGCGCAGTATGGAATTAAAGTGCCTAGGTTTCAGAATGTTTCTGTTAAATCGGGATGACTTGGTTTATTGGCCGCATTTGCAATACAAACTGCGAGGAGGTGATGAAAGCGTTTATCGTCTGCAAGTGTCTCCGTCCGCTTTTCCTCTTGGCACACGACAGCGCAACGCATTCGCACTTGCAACCAATCTGCACAAGACGCGTCTGCCATTAAATTGCAACGGTTTGAGTTAGAACTTCCGCGCAGGCCGCTTCAGCTGTTTGTTTTATTTGAAAATGATCTTCCTACTGCAGGAAGACATGTACACGTTTCAGAAAGGTAACTAAGTAGCCTTGCCCCTTTTTCGCGTGGGAATTAACTGAAGTCGGTAACAGCACAAATAAAAAAAGAAGTCCACTAATACGAGCTAGTGTTGCGGAATGAGCACCCCCATTCCAACTCCATTCCAGGGAATTGGATTTTCCGATAATTTCATATCATTTAAACTATTAGAAGTGGAAGAGCTGGACCTATTCCTACTCCTGAATGGCTGAACCGTTCCATCCCATTCCTATAATTCCCAACCATGAAAAATGGCACTTCACAGCTGCATTAAGTTGCGGGTAAATAACTTCAGCATAAAGCTAACCTTATCACACGCATAGACAACTGCAAAACTATGCAATTTAAGTGCTCTGAGAAGTGCGTTTTGTAATTTTACGCTTTCTCGGTGTTGCATTGTTCAACCGGGTGTAGCAGTTCCTTGAACGGGGTTTCGTTAGCTGAAAGCTCCATGTACAGTTGTTTGTACCTTGGACGCAGCCAAGCACCTTGTAGAAGAGAAAACAATAAATTTGATGGCGAACGATGGAAAGTAAGAACTGACAACAATAGGGAGGACCTTCTCTTGAATCCACTTGGAGTCATGACAACAGATTACCCTTTGACGTATTGCCCCTTTCGACTAATTCTCATCTCTGCAAATTGGCCTACGACGAGAAGGTATGTTCGACAAGTTGAACTTTACAAATTAGCTTTCGACGAAATCGCTTTCTGCAGTTCGTCGGATACGTGAGGGTGAGGCTGCTTTTTGCGTCCTATATATCAATATTCATCCCCTGATCCTTACTGTGCTTATAACTTCAGTAGAAAGGCTAACTGATAGCTTGATTGATGACAATAAAGACAACGTTAATTTAATTTTAACAAACGCTCCCGCCGACACGAATTGAAAGAAAAAAAACGCGCGCTTGAGCGTTTGTTGCAGCTGGTGTTGCCATCTATTGATGAGCTTGGTAAACACGTCTATCGTTCGGTCCCTTCTCGACAGCTGTCGCTCGGCCATCAGAAAAATATGCGTCCATCGGACTGTGAGCATGCGTTTGGTTACGGGAAGCGATGTTACGAACTTTTGTCCAACCTGAGATTCGACATCGAATCTTGGTGTTCGACTAGTTCGGGGAACCTTCGAATATTCAGCACATTTCGACGTAGTTAGTCTTATGGCCAGTGTTGCTTCATTTTTACACCAAAAATATGGAATTTTTGGAAACAAATAATTTGTAGACTAGTTTATTTTATATTTTAGAAAATAAGTACTGGTTTTACCCAATATGAAATCATAAATTTGTGCTATTGATGCTTTAGTTTGATTAACATTGTGAAATAATAGAACTATACAAATATAGTACACTTCTGTTCCGTCAGATGGCGTCAACTCGCTTTTAATTTTGGCGCAAGCGCACAAAGGTTGAACTTCAGTCGAAATTTTGACGAACTTCGCTCTAGAAGTTCAAAAATTCGAACCTGGTCGAACTGTATCTTGGACAATTTCACAACATCCGTTGCGCTCCTCGGCAGATGATGAGGAGGAACGCAACGGAGATGAGACAATGACATCATTTTTATTTTGAACTGGCTGTGAGTGAGTGATTTCAACTGAATATGCAAACCTCTGTCCTTGTTACAGGCAATGTTACTGTAGTCGGTGACAAGTGAAAAGTGCAGAACATGCTCCTCCCACAAAGCCCTCCACTTTTTCCACTTTAGCAAAGCGAACGCTGGAGAGGAGGTGAATCCCTTCTCTTCCTCCCCAGTGTTACGTTTCGTTAAAATGGGAACGGTAAAGGGCTTTGTTGGAGAAGCTTGTTCGTCCACTCTTCACTTGTCCCCGACAATAGGTCAACTGAGTAGCGGACCTTCCCATAGACGTTCCTTGAGCGCGCAGTAGCTCCTTCTCTCCCGAAGGCTCGACACCTCTCGTTCTAAGCGCCTCGGTTTTGGAGGTGGCTGTTACAGCAACGTCAGTTGAGGAACATAACACGCTTATGGTTTCAAGGGGAAGCGTTCAAAACGCCTGAAGTCAGAAGGCACAATTATAAAATTCCCACATTCGAAATGCCGAAAGCTGAAACCAAAACCTCATATCAACAATGATATCAAAACTCCGATCAATCAAAATACTCATAAATCAGTTATACGAAACAAACCACTGTAAACCGAAATGTCTAAATATGCAGCCTGAAACGTCATCTTTCGAGAAACGTATCAAGATGACAGGCCTTCTTCCAGAGCTTTATTAGATGACCTCTGTGAGGGAGGAAAGCAAAATACGAACCGACGTATGACGAGCACCTATAATAGTGTACAATGCAATACAATAACTTTATTTTCTCATAAATGGATTAAAAAGTGGCTGCGGGCAGGCAATGCGTGGCAAGCCCGTGATCGCGGTAGTGACCGGCACCTTTTACAACATTATTGTAGACTAGTCAAGAAATGTGTTTAGTACATCACGCTACGATCGTTGAACTTCCCTTCTCGTGGTTCGAGCTTTAGCAGCAGAAAAACACTTTCTCAAGGCAAATGTTTTCTTATTGCTAGAGGATTTCTTGTTTAGTTCATTTCAGCGCGTACAGGAAGGATTTATTGTTCATTGCAACGCAACATGAAACTCTGGTCCCAAAATAACCAATGCTTAAACGTATAAACTTCAAAAAGATTCCCACTAGTTGGCGTTTAAAGGAACACTGATGTGAATTTAAAGTTTGCAGTTGGCAGCGGTACTGCGCCAGAGTCAGAGGTGCCGCGGTATATCTGAGAATGTAGGAAATAACTTACAGGGCCACAGACCAATGAAGTAGACCGCTTGGGATGCACTCTAACAATGGAAAGTGAACGTATAAAGGCGAACTGCAGAGACGGTAGACACCAGCTTTGAGGACTGCTTTGGTCGCACGTATTGCCAAGGTAGAAGAAGCGCGTGCGTGCTAGCTCTTTCTGCTGCCAAAGAACACGATGCAACAGTAGAGAGTTTTAGTAGATCGTTCCGATGACTCCGATAACGATACCCGATACTCTGCCTCCGCCTTTGCGCTTACATATATAGTATCGTTATCGGGGGTATCGGAGGTATCGGAACGATCTACTAAAACTCTCTAGTAAAGAGTTTTAGAATATCGCTCCGGTACCTCCGATAACGATACGATGCATGCCCAAAGGCGTCGGCGGAGCATCGGGTATCGTTATCGGATGCAACGAAACGATCTACTGGAGTTCTCTAGTCACTCAACTGAGCCTTGAAGCTCGAGTGATTGGTGAGTGAAAGAGCTTGTTTATCTCCGTATTTGGACTTAAATGGACGTTTCTTATATTAAGCATTTCTGAGAAATGCCACAGCTTTCCGACCCTTGTACTAACAATAAAACTGCTTGAATAAAAAAGTCTCCAAATTAACTTAACATCATCTTTAATATCAGACGCAAGAGATCGGAAAGGAGACGTTTAAAATGAGTGTTAAAAAGTCCCGCCAATGCATGCGCAACGTGGAGGTTTCACAAACCAAACAGAGATGGCGACACAAGTCCTAGAAACAGTACCAGGAGCCCCGTTCCGCGCTCTGGTTTCTCGAGCGTACGGTGCGCTCCTGGGGACGCGTATACATATGCAATTCATATTCTCACAGATACAAGTATGACTGCGAACGCGGTTATTACATCCATTCACACAACTAAGGTTTTAACAAACTGTGCGAGTTTTTTTTGTTTTTGTTTCGAAGTTCTGTTGGTTGCTTTATTTAATGCTCGTTCTCGTGTCACGTGAACATTTTCCGTGTTTCCTCAAGTGGTCTTGACTCATAAGATACCTCGTGGGTAATGTTCCCATGAAGGATGAAATAGTACATGTAAATAATGTCCACGCCTACCACAGTTGGCTGTATGAACAATCGCATTTAGTTATTGATTGGTTTCTTAACAATAGGTCGTGTGACAATTGGGTCGCGCCGGTGCTCCTACAGCCTAGTTGTGCGAACTCTTCCATCTGAGCAGGTCTGGCGCCCCTCGGCGACCATTTTGTGGTATTTTGGAGGTTTCAATATATGCAGCGGGGACCCGAAACCGGGCGAAGCCTTTAAAGGGACCGCATAAATCGGCTTGGTAAAGTACCACGAGTCTCATTGACGAGTGCTGTCGCAATTTATAGAAAAGGAAAACAAATTCGACAGAGACACTTAAGACTGCTTACGCGTAGGAATGCGAAAGCATTCCTATACGCAGCGCATTCCTACAAGTCTTCCTTTATCACACGGCTCTCCGGCGTTGACATCCCGCTTCCCCACTGCGCAAGCGCGGCGAACCCTGCCGACTTCACGACGGCCTCCGTGACGAAGCATCTGCGTTGCTGTGCTTTTCTTTGTGTTCTATTTCTGAGGCGCGTCCGATTTGACCTTGAGAGCCCCCGCCACCTTCCGTGACGAAACATCTGAGTTGCTGTGCTTTTGTGTGTTTTATTTCTGTTGCGCGTTCGCTTTGACCTTGAGCGGCGCGTGCTTGATGACGTATTTTTATGACCATCTTTGTGGCACAACACCGACGCCTTTACGCGTAATGGGACAAGTAAGGTTTTGAACTTAATAGCAGTTTTTGTACTGCGTGTAATTAAAATTATACCTCTCGCGGCTGCCAAGCCACGCCATGCAAACCTTTAAGGCTTTCGTAGGCTCGAATATTTGTACGGGAAATACTCAAAGGAAAGTATTATTATTATTATTATTATTAATATATTATTAATATAGTGTTGTTGTCGACGTTGTTGTTACTGTTGTAATTGCTGTTATTGGTGTTTTTTTTGTTGGTTTTGTTTTTGTTGTTTTTATCTTGACTGTTTTTTATTATAACTTATTATGTAATAGAATACTGACCGAGCATGGTGTAACATGTCACTGGGTCATTATTCCAATAGATTTTATAAACCGAGCCTCCTTGTCATGAACGCTGCATTAAGCAAGATAAATTATCATAGAAACTTTTTCGATACGCCGGATTCTCCATTATTTATAAATTTATTCGTATCCAATATTTTTTATGTATATACGATTGACGTGAGGACAGATGGCAGCATTCGTCAGGTTCAACGTTTTTATTTACATCCGGTTATATTAATGTTCGACGGGTTGAAAATAACGCAACATTATTAAACGAAAAGGCGCTTTAAACGCGTAGCACTTCGAACGCCTTTGTTCACGCCCGTCCGAAACCAAAGTCGGTCGCACACATCACGCATCGCACCGAAAAAATTTCCGTGAACTGGCGCTTGAGCTGCAGGTCGGCCGTTGTTTATTGGCGCTGGCTTCCTGTCGTAGCATGGGCTCGGTGCTCTCGGTTTGCCGCCACATGCGTGGCCCTTCCCTTTTCACCTTGCCGCACTTGCTGTTTGTTTCTCCTGCGCCGCTTGGATGGCATGCATAAAACCCGCAAGCAACAGCCTTCACAGTACGTGTAGTCCGCTTTGCTGGCAAGCGCCCACCGAGGAAGGTCCCCATTCTAAGAGCAGTCACCGATAGTCCACCAGGTTTGGACGCGCAAGTTCTAAACGCCTCGTTCACACTAGAGGGCCTCAATGTTGCTGAACAAGCGGCAGGGTGGAGATTCCTCTGTCGTATACTAGCAGAGCCGCCATTTTTCCTCCCATTCTACGCAACCGTTTGTGGGTTGTTTGCGTTACCACTGAGCATCATCACTTGTAAAATGACGCGGGGTGGCCTTAAAAACACGGAATGTGACGAGCTGTGGCAGATATTTGTTTGTTTTCGGCGCCGGTCAGGAGGCAGGAGGCAAAACAAAATGGTTGGCCGCAGTCAGGAAAAGCCGGAACATGCCCCCGAAAGGATGCCATCACGTTAGCAAGGCGCAGTCAGCGAGCCACATTAAAGCACTCTAATAGACCCTTTCCAAAATGCAGTGCCATCTGTTGGTTCATAAAGCAGTTTAGGTTTCGCCATATCAATGGCGGAAATAAACTTGTATCGGCACCGTCACTTTCGCAAGTCAACGGCACGAGAGGAATTGTTCAGTGGGAGTTCTTTCCCGATCACTCTCCATTCGATGGTGACCAAGAACCTGCATTCAGAACAATGCTCCAACCCACTCAGATGCTTCGAGAAAATTCTAGACACCAAGTGCTTTAAAGCCAATTGTGTGCCGGCCACAGATTGACGGAATCTGAGTTATTAGAAATAAACGCTTACGTAGCTCTTGTGTTCCATTTCTACGTCGCGTCGTACTGACCCCCGAATGTACAGGCCTCGCAACATCCGCTTAGGAACATCTTCAACGTCTTCCATTATCAGTCACTAGAAGGCCGCCATTGGTATGGCACAGATGCCGTTTTACAGACGATGATTGTGATCAAAGTGGCCAGACTGAATTTCGGAAAGGGTCTATTCATACTGGGGGTTTAACAAAATTCGCGAGGCGGTTGTGAACGTATATGCTAGGCGGAATCGAACGCGCATCACTTTCACGTGCATATCATGATGGTAACCAACGGATTCGCTCATGCAAATGCATCGCCGGAGCTGGCCACATACATTCCAAGTATTGAAATAAGTAAAGAGCGGCACTCTATCAAATGTGGAATGTCCACATTTGGGGCGGATAAACAAATTGCCGTTTCGTATAGTAGAGGTGCATGGGGCTTTGGAATGTATCCTCATACCAATGCATTTACAGATTCACCGCAAAATACAATTTTACTTCCTATGTTGTTCAAACCTAAAACAAATAAAGTGAATCTTGTGAATCAGGTCTGTCGAAATCTCTCTCATTGTAGCTGGCAAGAATAAGAAAATATTTGCATATAGGTGAAGTCACGACAATGCATTCTATATGGTTAAAGTCAGCGAACAACGCGAGGAAACTGTAGAAGAATACAGGAGACAGGATAGACGCTGCACTCACAAGTCAACATTTCATTTGGAAGAGAAGAAGAAAGAAGATGACAAATAACCAACTGGCACGTGCTCATGGCTGACTTTAAATATGTATAATGCTTGCCAACTAGCCTAGCTCACCACGCTTCTACAGTGCATTCAGTTGTTTGCTGTTACCCTGAGTCATCGAATGTATACAGAATGGCGACACGTCCCCTTTTTCCGAGATCAATCTCAGGAAAAGGGGCGGGTCACGACGTCTAGTCGCATATTGATAGCGACCGACAGCTAAAGAAACTTACGGTGTGGCGGGTTCCAAGCCCCGTAACCAATGAGATTGAAGCGTTAGTTGATAAAAAGCCGAAGAGTCAATCATGAAGCAGAAAGCTTGAAAATACTAAATCACGTCCAGCGTTTTTTAATTTTTCGGTTACTACATGGTAAGAAGAAGGCCACGCGCGATTGTAATTTTGGATTTTCCACAAGACGCTTCAGGCAAAGGAACGTGTCGCGATGTTTGTTTGCGTTTTAAGAACGGAAAAGGTCACTCACGGTTCTAATTTCTGGTTTTCAATTGGGTGCTAAGGACGTGGGGGCTTAGTTTCTGTGATGGAAAGACGATCTAAAAAACCTACTTTAGTGTACCTTCCAAACAATTTTCTTAATGCAACCCGTTTACGCGAGATGGAGACGCTTACAGTATATGGTGCCCGGGACGCGTCTCCGACTGGCACTAGTGGGACTCAAGGATACTCGCACGCAACGCCACTGGCCAAGAAACTCCTTTGTTGCGGTATAATTTCAAGGACAAAACCGAGCGTTGTCGTTCAAGCTCTTCTTCGCGAAGCTGTGGGGATCGGTGGCCGAGTGGGCTAGTTTAGGCTAGTTCACACCAGCTCGGAGCACGAAGAGCGAAAGCTCGCGCTGCAGAACACAGGAACCTGGGTTCAATCCCCACCCCTGCCCGTTTCAATCTGGATGAGCATCGTACCGGCGTGCGGTCGTGTATCACTACTGCGTGATGCCCGTTAAAGACCGCCAGGCTAGCGGTTGTACTGTACTAGCATAATTTCTCATCTACCGCTGGAAGACTCGTCGCCCGATGAGGCGGACCAAGTTCTAGGCTGTATAAACACACCCACAACACCCCCATCCCCCCCCCCCCGCACTTCGCGAAACCTAATGACGTAACTGGGGGATCGCAGTATCCTCCAGTGACGGTATTTGAATACAGCTCATAGGTTGCACCCGAGCATTGCGTGGGCATTCGATTTGGGCTCGTTATAATCGACAGCTCAAGAAGCATTCGGGCCCGTGTCCAATCGCTGCAATGACGACAATAGCCGAACCATAACAATCCCTGGAACTCAGCGTGTGTCCTGTGCCTTGCAAACCCCAGCGCGTGGCTGTGATCAACGTTGGCGGCATATAATTGGCTTCAGATCACGTGGCCGCTTGTTCTGGCTGCGAGTTGAGGGGGTGAACGCTGCTCGTTTTTCTTTAATTTTTTCCGCGACTTCCATTGCGTGTGGAGAAAAACGAACGGGTGTTTCACATGTCATTAACGTTAGGGATCAGTTCTAAGCGGTACCTGCGCAAAGTACAAAAATCGTTACATCGCAAGTTTAAGATCAATACGTAGAGCCACTTTTACATCACGAGAAAAGCAAAAGGAATACCTGCCAGTGCGTATCATTTTAGTAGGGAAAGGAGAAGTCTACGGTACGGGTCTTAATGGCCACACATATTTCCGACTTTCTTCGGCAATCGTGCCTTTTTTATTAGCAAGATTATTTTTGTATTAGCAAGGGTATATTATGTAAAGCCCCTACAGGGCGCTATAAGGGTATATTAAATTAAATTAAGTGAAATATAGTATCCCATCTCGAAGGTGCGATAAAAAATACATTTACTTTCTCACTGAAAAAAACAAACAAACAGCGATAATAACTAATTTTGCAGCACCTGCGTGAGGAACATATTCAATAGACCGATCTCACTAAGCGTTCCACGCATGCTTGACGCCGCCATACCTGTAGTTTATAGGAGGCAGGCGCCAGTTCACACAAACACTCAGCGGGGTTGTCGCGCGTGCAGAACAGTACATACAGTTCCCACGATGCATGGCGGCAGCGGTGGCGTAATGAAAGTGACTTCGAGATTTGTGTTTCGTGAACTGTTGAGTGTTTACTTGAAGTGGCAGATGTCATTTTTGAGCAGCGGGACAAGAGGTATTGGCTCTTCGGCAAAGAAACATTCACTGTTATTGAGATAAACGAAGCAAGTGTGTTTTTCTTTAAATTATTCAGACACCATAAAGTCCCGGGAAAAGTACGAGCTATCTCCTGCGCCTACACTCTAAACAAAATCCAGTGCGTATACGTTTTCGCAAAGCACTGGGGAGAGCCAATTGCAGCAATCTACGGAGGTAGCTTCGCTAAGGACGTCACGAAAAAAGCCTGCACTATGACACTGACCATAACGTACCCCATGCTAACGTCATTCTCAATGTCGCAGCGGAGGCTGTTTGTTTAGGTGTAAGCATATTAATGCGAAAGCATTAAGTGTCCCATGAAGCGAGCCGACGTCATCAACTTTGAAGCCGAGCCAAACGGCTCCTAAACTCCTTTCTCCAAGTGAAGCCGGCTCCCAGCTTTGAAACAAGCCGAAAAGCCTAGCCAAACGGCACCTAGTTTCCCCGATCCCAAAGGAGCGGAGTGAAGCTGATGAATTTCGGCTTCGATCCCATTGACTGGCGCACGTCATAGCTCAAAAACGAGGCTCCCATTGGCCGCTGCGCGTCAGATTCAACGATCCGCCACCCCATGGCGCTGCGTGCCCGCGAGGCAGCGGCTCCATCGCTCCACGCCCAAGGTCACGGCACCGAGAAGAGCGCGCGCGCTCGACCGTCGACGCAAGTACGCCGCAGACGAAATACGCCTCGCAAGTCGTCTGCTCCTTCGCGCAGACCGGTGGCGTGACGTCACCTCGCCGCGCTCTGATTGGAGGATGGCTCCGGGCGGGAGCAGGCGGGAGCTCGAGGGTAAACAAACCATGTGCGTCTTTTCTCCGCGGCCATTGCGGACGGGCTTTTCTGTGGCTCTCGGAAATCCACTGCTAGTGCTTGAACGAGGACGCGGCACACGGAAAAAAGAGACCGGAAATACCTCGAAATGTACGTTACTTCGTTTGACGCGAAGGAATTTACCCTGGGAGCATACGACGCACCAATATGCGTCCCGGTCTCCGGCGGTCGGATGTTGACGTGAGCCCCCCAACGTCAGCACGGTGATGTGCGACGCGAGTGAGCCTTTCTACTTCTTGGCGGAGACCCCTTTTCGCTAGCAAGTGTCTCGGTGTCTCCGTGAAGCATCAAAGTGCAGCTACAGCCCTCTTCGGCGAGCTGAACGGGCTGCCGAGCTTTCGAAGGCCGATCTCCCGCAGCGCTGGCACCCGGAGAACCGCGCCATGGCGATCGCTGGGGTGAGTTACGTCGTCTCTGTACAGTTCGCATCATTCACAAACAGTTGCACGTGAAAAGAGTATAGCAAAGTAAAACGGAATGTTACGGAAAAGCAGCGGATTAGGCGATCGGTGAGGTACGACCGAGCCGAGTGCGCAGTCGTCTGTTTTTAGTCTTTCCCCCAGCGACAGGTTGTATGCCATTTGTTCAAACAGAGTGCGGTAGGATATCTGTATGTGAGTCATAAACTTCGCAGTCACGACTCAGTGTTCGATGGTAGCCCATTTTAGCAGTGATAGCGCCGTGTTTAAGTGATATCCGATGTCACTTCATGCCAGTGGCGTAGCCAGGGAGGGGCGTTCAGTACCTCAAACCCCAAATCCCCCCGGCCCCCAAAAAAACCTGGCTACGCCAATGCTTCACGCGCGCGATAAAGCGCCGTCCTAAGGTGTTAAACTCAAGACGCACTGTTCTTCTGACGTGTGTTCCATCAGTCGCTCGCCGCTGATTTGTTTCACCACAAAGCGCCAGTGAAGCAAACGCTGCGGGGGCGAGTAGCATGTTTTCGTACCTGCCTACTAGTTTTCTTAGGTCCGTTAATTTGCAAGTGCTTGAGTTCCCCCTACCCCATCTTTCCAACAGGATCTACCGGCTGCCGGGCTACTGAAAGGGCCCTCTGCTCGGAGGACATGCTGTAATGCACTTGGCGCCTGTGCGACTTCCAGGGGGTCTGCGTTTCACGGCCCCGTTACCAGCTGGGAAGTTCTCCATGGAGGTAAGATTATGAAAGAAACCACTCTATGCATTCAGAGGCAGCTTTCAGAAATTGTGAAAGCCAAATACATATGCTGATATCTTTAGTAAAAAAAAAATCGAATTATTACTTGCTTTATGACTTATGCATCTCTAATTTGCAAGCCACATATGGCAGGAAGGTGTCACGTGATCTCAGCCTGGTTGCTCAAACACTGAAAACCTACCTGCTGCAGACCACTGTACCGTTGTCATTTATTATATGTTATTCCTTGGCACCGGGGGGATCAGTGGACGAGGGGCTTGCGCACACCAGCTCGGAGAATGTGGGGTGAAAGCTCGCACTGCAGAACCCAGGATCGTGTGTTCAATCCCCACCTTTGCCCGTTTCGATCTGGATGAGCATTGTACCGGCGTGCAGTCGTGTATCACTACTGCGTGATGCACGTTAAAGACCCCAGGCTAGCGGTCGTACTGCACTGGCTAAATTGCTCATCTACCGCTGCGAGACTCATCGCCTGTTGAGGCAGATCAAGTTCGAGGCTGTATAAACATACACACAACCCAATTCCTTGGCACACTGCTGGTATTGCTGTGTTGATGTTTGGACGTCCTTTTCTTGGTTGTTGAAATGACTACCGTGATGCTTGGGTGAAATAACCTGGTCAGTTACCTCCTCGGCCGTAGAGTGTCGTTCACTTGTTACTCTCTCCTCTCCTCTGGTTAATGTGGCTCAGATAACAGTCATGCAGTCAACCGGGTTGAAGTTCTCTCGACACCACATTCTCACATCTCTGGCCGATCGTCCTGCTTTCGCGCAAAACTCACACACCTCGTCTTCTTCGATACTCTCGAATGCGCCTCGGTCGCCCGCTCCGCCGCTATATTCAGTCCCGTGCCCACTGTTTTATGACAACCTCCTTGACGTGACAAATCTAGCTTCTGTATTCGACCATCAATACGGGTTAGTGCTCAGTTTGTAAACTTGATGTTTCAAAGTAACAGTACGAGCTTCCTCCAGCATCTACCAGTAACCAAGCAATGAAAAAAACCAAAGCTTTAACTTCCAAGACTAAAAACCCAGGAGTATGAGGACAGAAGGGACAAGCGTGTAATCTCAGTATATGGAGAGGTGTCCTCGAAGTTCCCAGCTTTAAAATTGTGGTAGTGTTTGAGTTGGTTTAGGTTCAAGGAGACTCAAAAGAGCAAATAATGCAAAGTTGTTTATTTTGATTCGCATCCCTCGGATACTGGCAGGTGTTCAGTACAAAGGGAATGAAATAGACATGTTCATTTATGCATTCTGTTGCTTAAAAACAGGCTTTCACTGATTTTCAGTTGGTAATGGCATGGGAGGACAAATACGCTGCTCAAGGGTGTAATCGGATCGTTTGACTACTGGGCAACTCTTTTACAGGGGACGACATCCTGTCCAGCACCAGCTTCACCATCTGGGACCAAGTGCACGAAGGGGCCGCACTGCAAGCACATGAAAGGAGGGCACTGCGACCTCGAGGCCAAGCTTGTATATCTATCAGTACGGAGTCCTGAATGGATGCCAATTGGTACTGATGACCTTATGAAGGTGAAACGTCCCTGGATCTAAAGGGAAAATCTGACTGAAGGCGTGCTGAAGTTGTTTCTGACTTTATCCTCTTATGACTTGAAAGTAACCTGCCTACTTCAGGAACTTTGAAGACGCAAAATTTGTTTCCGTAACTTTCCCACTTCAACGTAATGTGCACATTGAAACATGTTCCTTTTTTTTCTGCTTTCCGGTGAGAAAAAAAAACGAAGTGTCTAGCGTTACGTCCGACGTAACCCAAGTTACGTCCAAATCTCCGCCTTCCCCAGGTTCACGGGGGAGAGAGAGGAGGGCGGGGGGAGGGTTAGGTATACGCGTTCCAGTGCTCCGTCCGGACGTAACGCTAGCCACAGCGAAAAAAAAAAAGCCAACGGATCTCTCTCTTCCTTGTCACAATGGGGAGGTGTGGAATACTGTTTGCATATTTTATATACACAATCAGTTCCATAAGTGAATAAAGATAAAAGCAGAATACATGTTCACAAATTATTTGTGAATCCATAGACTTGGTGAAGTAAGTAGTTTATCTTCGAGTCATGTAATTATGAAGTCAAAACCAGTTTTAGTGTATTTTTAAGAAGCCGTTTAGACCTCAGACTTCTGCTTTGACTCAGCAACACACAACTCACCTTTGTTATTCCTACAGCGCAGCCGAAACTATAAACATGAGCATGTTGCCTGACCAATGCTTGAACTGCCGTGAAATCGAAGAAGTCCCTATGCGTCGAGAATAAAGCGCCGTCCACACTCTTGCGACCGACTAAGGCCGAGAGAGACCAGACCGGTTTTTAAGCCTTTTGCGAGTTCTTAGGACCGGATGCGTTGCAGCGGAGCTGGTCCTAAGAGATCACAAGAGGCTTAAAAACCGGTCTGGTCTCTCTCGGTCGCAAGAGTGTGAACGGGCCTTTAGTGTCGACGGGGAATAGTCGAAAGGCCAGGGTATTTATTGCACACGCATACTGGATTTCAAGCTTGCAGGTTGAAGTAATTGTTTATCGATTCATACCCATTCTTAAAGGGATACTTCAACGAAATTTGAAATATATCCGTCGTGTTCAAAGATATGTTGAATATGATCCACAATATCCGTAAATGACAGTCGCACGTTTGTATTTTGAGCCTGGTGGCTGTATTTTTCGTTAAAAAACGGCCCACTCTGGCAAGCGCTCGGAGAAGGCCCAGCTTAGACATGTGACATCCGACGCAATCGTGACGTAGGTCGTCTCGGGCAACGATTGGTCTCGGGACGAGCAAAGCTAGGGCGAGGCTGACGTCGAGAGGATGGCCTAGTCGTTCCAGCCACCGAAGCGGCTGCTTTTGTAAGAATTTGGAGTGACGGGTTAATCTTCTATAATCTTGTAAGGGGACAATAGCGACTTCTGGGTCACACAAAAGAGATTCTCGTGACTCCTTCCCCCTTCTCTCGTCGTGGCCGGAGGCGAGACGACCTCCGTCACTAGCTGTCAAGGTTCCTAGACGAGCATTACAAACGAGGCGTTAGCGACATCCACCAGGTGCTCTTTGCTAATTGTTTAATTTGTTTTCAAATTAATTTTTGTGTCTTTTTTAACAAGATATTGGTGTGTCCGATGTGATACTGCTCCTTTGGACACATATAGACCATAAAATAAACACCATTTCGTTGTAGTATCCCTTTAAACCTGTTTGAGATTGTATTGGTTCCTGTTCACAGTACATTTATTTTTTATTTCAGCAAGGAATAATTCAGAGACAGATGTTGGTGTTCAGGCATGATGCTTTTATTTTCGTAACATGCAAGAGTGCAAAAAATTAGATTTGGCATTGTAAACTGATTTTTTTATGTACTCTTTGAAACAGCATAGCAAGTAATAATATAAAGGCTACAGCTGCGAGAGTGGCTACACCTGGCATCTTATTCGTTTTATAGTGTGTACAGGTGAGACACTATACTCCGTTTCATGGTAACTTGGCAAACTGTGAAGGCTGCGGCCCCCGCGACCCAATAAGAGCATCGGAGCCAGGCACGTGACAACACTGCATGGCAGAGTCCTCGTTATCGCCACAGCAACAGCACCATCTGCGACAAAATATAGTTCTAGGTTTTTTTTTTCTTTTTTTTTAGTAGTGTTGTTGTCAGATTATTTTGACCGCAACTCTACACGACACGAAAAAAGACGAAGACTTATGTTACTTATTAACGACACGTAATATGGATCAACACTTCTAAGAAAAACACGGCTTCTGAACGATGTCCGAACAATCGCAGCAGTGAATCGACCACTTCCGCTCAAAACATCACCCTAGCATCAGCACCCGCCACACATTCATGGGCGAATTGAGCGTGTGGTTGTCTCATAAAAGTGTTGCTGTAGTGGACGTTCATCCGAAGTTGTTTGGTTTCTCAGCAGACGACAGCCAGTTCTGGTGGGTGGTCCTTGCATTTGGCGCTGACACGAACGCTCCTGTGACATGCTGCCATGTGCCTCGCTCTGACATTCTTACTGGGTCGCAGGAGCCGTAGTCTCCACAGTTCGCCAAGTTATTGTGAAACGGAGTGTAGACTAAGTTTTCTGCTAATGAAAGTAGCCTTGCCAGCATCATATATTATGTATGAAACGGTGTATACTTCAAGAAAACATACCGGCGTGCGGTCGTGTATCACTACTGCGTGGTGCACGTTAAAGACCCCAGGCTAGCGGTTGTACTGCACTGGCTAAATTGCTCATCTACAGCGAGTGACTCGTCACAACTTTAAATGGCTGACCAACTACACGCTGTATAAATATCCACACAACCCAATTTCAAGAAAACAAATAAAGCCATCCAACTTTTCCACTGATTGTGTTTGTTCATTAGTAAAACTTGGTTCAGTGAACTTATTACATTTCAGCGTTAGCAGGGACATGACAGGTAAGGTCAATTACAGGTGCTTTAGAGCAGTCCAGTTTCCAAGTGGCTCATGCAAAGGAGCTGACATGGTACTACCCCGAGGAAAGAGACGAGACATCCTTGACAAATCTACTTCAGCCGCAAAGCACACCAATCTGAATATTGGCGTTTCTAGGAAATTGGAATCAACCAAACAATATTTGGAAAGGCACACCACGAACAGCTTTGGTGTGAGGGTGAGCCCTATCTGCAGCGACAATACTGGAGCGCCTCATGCCACCATCACTAACACATGCGAGTAGTCACTCAGTGGCTGGTGTCCTTGGGCATTGATGAAGCAAGGAAAGATTGTCAATGAGTGGACTAGAAATGTGGATTCAAATGGGACTGTCTTGACATTCTTCACAATCGCTGTATGACCACCATCTGTTGGAGTATTTCTGGATGTCAACAGCCCATCTGGGACCTAGAAATGACAAATGATGTTAGAAAGTTTGTCACTTGCACACTGGCTTTTGTTTGACCCAGTCTGCTGAGCGCACAAAACAGACATACATGTTAGTCACTGTTTACTCCCGTGTCAATTCCATCGGGAGCTCATTAGCTAGGCTTGAATAGTGCGCAATCTCCGAAATTTTATCTTGGTATGGGAACGAAAAAGGAGACAAGGGACACACAAATGCACGTCAGACACTGACAGCGTCGAAAGGTGTGGTTCGAAGATACCTTGGGCGACACATTTTGCAGAAAGAAGGCATCGACACTTCTTTGGCATTTCACTCATACTGGCTAACGTGAAACGGCAAATTTGTACTCTCCGAGTTGGTTCACTCTATGACACGTAACAGCCATTCAAATTTCATTCCTGAGAAAAAAAAAAAAAAAAGATCGCGTTTTTGTGGTAAGTCTCGTGCTCTGTGCTTTTCTATAGTGCCATGATTACAACCGTAGACTGGAACTACTATACCAAATACGATGTATGACTATACTGCGTCTCACCTAAGTGCGAACGAAGCGAAAATTACAAACGCGAGAATGCTTCCACTGTATGATCGCACATGCATGGCAGCTATGATCAAAGCTCGGGACTCGCCCATGTACATTTAACTTCGATCGCATTTAAAATGAAACGGAGCATGGTTCATACGGCCTCCGTGCAGTTTCGAGTCGAAATTATGCGTATATATTCCTAAATATCACCTGCGAAGATAGGCTTCGAAGGATCGCGAAAACACTACCTTCTCAGCTGTTTTTCAAGCAATAGCCTATCGACTCCGCCACACAAGATTTATAAAGACCTCCTAGAAGGCAAAGTCCGTTGTGTTCATAAAGGAAGAACAAGATAAAAGGCAACTTACCGGCACAATCGGACGGCGGCCTCGTAGTGACCGGCGCAACCGCCGTTTCAATCGCGAGGTTAGGCAAGCGCCGTCTTTTTGATGCTCTTCGTCGTCTTCATCTTGGAATCGTCGAAATTCCTCGAGCAGACGACGGAGGAATCGTAAGGGGCACAAAGCTGCTCGGTCTTGTGAACTCGGCAAATTTTAACAGGGCTACAATAAACAAAAGACTCCGGGTCGCCGCTATACAGCACGGCCGCCATTACCGACGCCGATGTTTGTTTACCCCCAGCCTCCCGCGACATGTGCGAGGGCGGAGCTTAGTCGGAATCGTCATCAACCTCCTCTCCCGCCTTCGCACCTCCTTTCTCATGCGCAGAAGACGAAAATGAGCCCACTTGCGAGGCGTATAAGGGAGCGAAGAAGCGGCGTGCGTGCTTTTGCATTCGCAACTCATAAGAAGTGGCTTAGGTATACCTCGAGCCTTTTTTACGCCAGACCACTTCCTAAATTCCTGCATGCCTCAATGCGCGCGTTGCGTTATGGGCAGTGGTTGAGGAGTGCTACTAGTACATTGTACTTAAAGTACTACTTCAAGTAGGTTTAGGAAACTTGTACTTTACTTGAGGTACATTCTCTGAGTATGTACTTGTACTTTACTTAAAGTATTTTTTTTCTGGTACTTTCCGAGGAAAGCACAATTCCCGACTTCAAAGTACATTCCCCAAATTTGGTTTTGTCACGAAATAATGCTTTGTCAACTCCGAAGAAATACTGGGAGGGATATTCTACTCTCACCAGATACGTGAGCAGACGACGCATCGCTCCGCTTGTTCTCGGGGCGGCTTTCCAGTAGCTTTTTGAACTCTCGCTACTTCTCGCTCGGTCAGCGCAAGGAAGGAGGTTTAAAATATTAGGCGAGCAAAATGAATCATAATGTAGCACCTGAGACTGTGGTGCTGAAAAATTAAACTTTCGAGTCGAAGAAAAAGACAACAGAGGAGAACGTCAGAATGTTTTGAGACATTCTCTTTTGTCTCTTCCTCCGACTTGAAAGTTCCTTATTTTTTTCGCACCCCCAATCTCAGGTGTCACGTTATGATTAATTATCACCAGGTCTCTTGCACACTCATTGTTTTTCGTTGTTTTTTTTGTTTGTTGAGGAGAGGACATTCCTTTATGAGAGGATTGCTTGCGGAAGCTACAGGGCTGACGTCATGCTCTCCCTAGTACATTTAACCCCCTTGGGTGCAACAATCCAGTGCTAGAAAATCGCATGTGCAGTGATTTTCAGGAATTTGGCTCAATT